>JAEANM010025739.1:0-10884 GCA_017656035.1 Myanophis thanlyinensis
AACTTACCTGCAGTTGCGTAAGCATTTCACTGCATATCATACCCATGTATGATTGTGTATGTGACCGATAAAATTTGGAATTGGAATTGGAATTGGTTGTATCACAGACATCTAGTTTAACCACAAGATCTCTGGCAGAGATCCAGAAAGGAGCTGGACTAATAAACAGGAAATGTCTGGTCTGACTTAATTAATATTTCTCTCGGCTTCATTTGTAGAATGCAAAAATGTATGTATATGTGATTGCGTTCGATGGGTTCAGTTACTTTCAAGGTTGGGAGCCCAGTGAAACCCAAGTTCCTTTGGGTCCAGACAACCATGATTTTGTTTCTACTAGATACTCTGTTGGCCTGTATTTTGGAATCTATAGACTCTACAGTGGACATGGTAGCTAAACACAGTAGCAAAAACAGGGATTACTAGTTCAGGAAAAACTCTGAAAATATGACGGGCAAAATATGGCAACTTTGTTCAAAATCAAGATCTATTTTCTCTTATTCCAGAATTCAGTACAGATCAATGGCTCTAAATTTCAGAAAAATGAATTCTAGTAAGCCATTAGGAAAATGTTCCTAATAGTAAATGTAGTTTGATAGAAGTATCGGTAATAAAGAGATTTTTGGATCCTCTTTCCTGGATGTATTTAAGCAGAGGCTAATATCCATCTATCAACAAACCTTTAATTTGGGTCCCCACACTGAGCCAGGGGATGGATTACATGGCATAATTCAGCCAGCTTGTGGTTCCTTGTGTGGTATTCCAACTCAGGCAATGACACTAATTTGGTAAAGTATAGCTCAGTTAAGTGTTTTCATTGACTCACAATTATAAAATCATAAAATAAGAGTTGGAGATAATGTAACCCAAAATTTCCCAACCTTGGTAACTTCCTGAAGAATGGCATTCAGTACCCAGAATTCCCTAGCTAGCATGGCTATTGCTGAGAATTCTGGGAATTGAAATCAACATTTCTAGAATTTTTCATGGTGGGGAACACTGATCCAGTCCAAACCTAATTTACCATATGCAAGAATCGGTATCAACGGATGGCTGCCCAGCATCTCAAATACCCCCACCAAAAAGTATCATCACCTCCCAAAGCAATCTAATTCATTCTTGAACAGAATTTACCAGCATGACATTTTTCTTGATGTTCACTTGAAATGTACTTCTTTATAGCTTAGATTCAGTTGTCTTCTTTCTTGTCTTGTCTTATGGGACATCTCTAAGAATTTTGTCAAAATTTTTCTCTGGCTTCTACAGTAACAATCCTTCAGATACTTGAAGGCAACGCTTCCCACAATTATATCCAAGTGAAACATCTCCAACTATTCCTTATATATTTTTTTCTTTTTCCAGCCTCCTTTTTATCTGGTTTGCAGTTTGTCATCTTCCTTCCTAAAATATGGTGCCCAGAGCTGCGCACAATATTCTAGGTGTGGTTTAACGAATACAAAATAAAAAGAAACAACAAGCTTCTTTTCTGGCTGTTTTCATGTTGTATAACTGGGAATACAGCCTATACCAATTGTTGGTTCCAGTCTCCCTTAGTATGCTGACTAAACATGCAGCTAGTGCCAGATTGTTGCTAACTACCTGCTATGTCATAGACCAGTAGTGGCAAACTTTTTACTTACCGAGTGCTGTGTATGTGCTTTGCACGTGCCATCCGCACTTGCATGTGCAACTGCACTATCTGAGCATGCATACAGCTTTTGCATGTGCAATGCACATGTACTGCATGCAGGCACACATGAGCAATTGCGTATGTATGCTCAGGAGAGCTCCAAAGACAAGCTGGATTTCCTGCTGCACTTGCACATATGCACAGCGGAAGCCCAAAGACCAGCTGGGTCTCTGCAATCGCGCATGCATGCATGCGCAATCACATGTGCATGCTCAGCTGGAGGTAAGTTGGCTGACAGCTTGTGTGCCCAGCAAGATGGCTCTGGGTGCCACCTTGGCACCCATGCCATAGGTTTGCCATCACGGTCATAGACCAAAGATATGAATTATCACTTTTTGTTCTCAAATGTCATGTTTTCTTCTGTAGGAGAAGAGCATATGGCCAAGAAGGATTCCATGATGACAGCATCATCCTTGGTTAGATGCAGTGGACTTCCCTTTTTTGATTAGTTTAAAATTTGAGGTATACAAGTGAAATATTTTAAGTGGAAGTCGCTACAAAATTGTCATAGTCATTCCATTTAATTAAAAACAACAACCCTAGGAGCAATTTTGGCTTTAAAATCTCCACTTAGACTTGAAGTCTACTGGATGATTTTCTGGAAGCCATGATTTCTCTCAGCCTAATCTACCTCACAGAAATATTATGAGGAAAATGATGGGAAGAAAATAATAGAACCATACTGTATATACAACCTTGATTTCCTTAGAGAAAGGGTGGAGAGAAATGAATCTCTCTCATTTAGAAAAAAAAAATACTGCTAATTTTATGGATTTGCTCAAAATACTGTGAACCAATAGCTAGTGTGTTTGTTTGCAGAGTTGGTACCTAAATACTGAAGTACAAGAGCAACTAGTTTAGGGATAGTTGAGGCTCTATGGATCCAGTCCAATTTTACAATATGATTTTGATATTATATCAGAAGCCAATTTCATTATATTTCAAAGCGGGAGGATAATGGTAATTTCTGCCTTTAATTCATAGAATCCTTTTGATGTTTTTAGTCTTTAAGTGTTTACAGCATTGCATTCTTTGAAAAGAGAAGCAAGAGGCAGGAAATTTAAATCGATTGAAGATCCATTCATAACCTTTCAGAACGTAAGAAATGTGACAGCATTTCATCTCTCTTTCGTGAATGTTAAGGCACTTATCTCTAACTGCCATCGTGCTGTGGCCAGCTTTAAATAAAAGTAAGAATGATAGAAACTCTCCTGCTCATCAAAAGAAAAAATTTTGCGCTACAACCCAGACATAGAGATTATGCTTTTGAGTAGAACTGGGATTTAAATTTTTTGCTCTCAGTAAATGTGGTCATGATATTTGCATGTTTGTTTTTGCTAATCTGGTCCTGCACCATCATTTAATGTCTGAAGGATTCTATCATGCTATATAGATAGAAACTTCTGTATCCAGATAGAAGCTTCTATACCCGTGTCAGGTCATCATTACCTATACTGAAGACTCTTGTCGAATGCAGAGGAATACATACATAAAATAAGGGACTGGTAGGTTTTCCACAAGTTTTCCATTTTATGGTAAGGGAATAATAGTGGCTTATCATCAATACTTCATCCAATTGATTAAATTAAACATTTGCACCATTATATGTACAGTAATCTTTGTAATAGCAGGTAGTCCCTGACATACAAAAGTTCAACTGTTCAAAGTTACAACAGAATTGGAAACAGTGACTTATAACCATTTTTTCACACTTACAGCTGTTGCAACATCTCCTAGCTCAAGGGACTCAAAATTCAGATGCTTGACAACTGGTTCATATATATATATATGACTGTTGCTGTGTCCCAGGATCATGCGATCAGCTTTTGCGACCTCAGATTCACTTAACAACTGTGTTATTAACTTAACAGCTGCAGTGATTCACTGACTGTGGCAAGAAAGGTTGTAAAATGGGGCAAAAGTCACAACAACTATCTCACTTAGCAATAGAAATTTTGGGCTCAGTTGTGATCATAAGTCGAGAACTACCTGTATTTCAGTTATTGTCAGAGGGCGTTATGGAAATAAGTTAAATAAGTTAATATGTTTGTTTTTTGTACTTATTTCTCTCCAATCTTCCTCATTCCACTGGTTTTTCAGATGTATGGTCTCTAGTTCTATGACGCTGTCTATTCCTAAAAACTCTGGGGGTTGAAATCCATACATAAAGAGAAAACCTGCATTATTCTCCTTAATATTGTGACATTTGCATAAGTAAATTTCAACCATAGGAATTGAGTTCAGTCGAAGATGAGAGAGAAGTAGCTAAACCAGAATTCAGGACCTCATTTTTTCCACCTTCATAATTCTGTTGCAGAATTTATTTATTTTAATAGGTGAGGTTTTTCACTTTTAATTGCCTCTTTCATCTAGAGATGTAATGCAGCAAGCTGCCAAATGTAAGGGCAACAGCTCTATGCCATTATCATAACATGTAAACATCAATACATTTTTCTTCTTTTATAGAGCTCTTAAGAGCAAGTTGGTAAACATGAAGCTTTCTCTGTAAATGTCTTTCCATAATTCAATCAACATTCTTGCAGATTCAATCCCTCGAGTTTCACTGAGCCTTTCCTTATTTCTGAGTTCAAGTGCTTTCCATCCATCCTTGAATTGGCAGCAAATTATATTGATGTAGTTTCCTCCTTTGTTCCCAGCCATTGTCAATTATCTAACTTCTCTCCAGAATACAGGTAGTCCTTGACTTACAACAATTCATTCAGTGACCATTCGAAATTACAATAGCTCTGAAAAAAATGACATGACAGATTTTCACACTTAAGACCATTGCAGCATCCCTATGATCACATGATCAATCTGGATGCTTGGCAACTGACTCATATTTATGACAGTTGCAGTGTCCCAGGATCATGTGATCAGCCTTTGTGAACTTCTGGCAAGCAAGGTCAATGGGGAAGCCAGATTCACTTAACACCCATCTGACTAATTTATCAAGTCCAGTGAATCACTGAGCAACTATGCTAAGAAAGGTCGTAAAATGAGTCATTTTACAACTGCCTCACTTAGCAATAGAAATTTTAGACTCAGTTGCAAGTCGAGGACTACCTTTAAAGGGTTATAAAACTTAACACAATATTTTTCAAACTTGACAAGTTTAAAATGTTCTGAACTTCAACTCCCAGAATTCCCCTGTCAGCAAAAAACACTGGCCTAACAGATTTAACATACTGTAATATTCATCTTGGACAACGCTGGAATAAGTGGGAACCAATTTTGCATCATATCAATTAAGATGTCATGTCTGAGCTGGAGAAGAGATGAAATTAGCATCATGGCCACAGAGCAGAAGTTGTTACCAAGGCTATCTTGTACCAGGGTTAGATGCAAATGGGAAGGAAGTTTTTTTTTTTTAACATGTAATGGTCATCCTTACAATGAGGATAGCTCAAGATAGATAAGGTTGCAGTTCTAATTCTGCATCTTGCAGAGAAGTGGAGAATATAGAAAAAAAGGGCTAATGATGAAAAGATACTATATTTCAATGGGAATTGGAAGTGTCCTTTCTCTGGAAGTGTCTCTAAATGCTGGATTAATTCCAGAGTTTATACGCCCGTGATGGCGAACCTATGTGCCATCTTGTCACGCAGAGCCATCTTGCTGGGCACACAAGCTGTCAGCCAACTTATTTCCAACTAAGCATGCACATGGCATTACGCATGCATGCATGTGTGATTGCAGAGACTCAGCTGGTCTTCGGGCCTCCGCTCTGCATGTGCATGATTGCAGCAGGAAATCCAGCTGGTCTTCGGAGCTCTCCTGTGCATGTACATGCGATTGCTCATGTGTGCATGAGTGTCTGCGTGCAGCGCACGTGCATTTTTTGTGCAAAAGCTGCATGCATGCACAGATGGTGCAGTTGCACATGCAGCACACATGGAGGAGTTGCACGCAAGTGCGGATGGCACACATACAGCACGTACTTTTCAGCATTCAGTAAGTAAAGGGTTCGCCACCACTGATATAGGCATTTTCCTTGCAAACTAATAGTAGTAGGGCTTCCTAATTTCCCAAGTAGTACCAAATGGGTTTTATGCCCCCTGTATGAGGTAGCACTGAAGCATTTATGCATGTACTTAGAAATACACACACCAACTTTTTCCCATGGAACACATGCGCAGATGTGCTTTATAACATCTTCCATACATGCACAATTTACAAATATAATAATAGGAATGAAAAGATGAAGCCTGGCTAAATATCTATGGAGAGTCAGACACATCATGGTGTCCCAAAGGTGCTTTTTCAGGAGGCAACTGGACTTTCTTGTTTTTTATTGAAAATGTTTCACTTCTCATCCAAGAACCTTCTTCAGCTCTGACTGGATGGTGGCGAATGGAAGGATTTGTATTCTTTTCAGACAGCTGGTCTTTTGCATTCCTTTAGAGCAGCGGTGTCAAACTCAAGGCCTGCGGGCTGGATCCAGCCTGCAGGTGCTTAAATCTAGCCCATGGGGCCAACCAACCTGGGAACAGCATAGGACCAGCCTGTGGTGCCTCTGCCAATGAAAATGGAGCTGGGCGGGGGCAGGCCTCTCTGCACACTGTTTACTTCCTGGACAGCCTCCTGCAGCCTTCCGCCAGCAAAATCGGAGCACGGGGTGGAGTCCAGTTATCTCCTGAAAAAGCACATCTGGGACCTGTCTAAATAGAAGTTTTGAGAAGAGATCCTTCCACCATTCTTGTATTTTCACCATTATCCCTCTAACTTCTCTGCTAACTCTGCTTCTATTTCTTTCTCTTCCATACAGCAAAAGTTATTTCTCTGTCTCAAGATTCTCTGAAAGCGCTAAAATTTCAAGCAACCTTAAATAAAATGCAGGATTTGGTTACAGTTATCAAATTTGAGACCAATGACCCCAAAAACAGTGGTGGGCTGTTGTATGTGGCCACTCTTTCAATTTATCACATGCTGCGAGACCTTTCATGAGTTTTTGTGGAAAGTTGTAAGAATCAGCAAATGTAGGTACCTGAGGATTATTTCACTCATAGAAATCAATCCAATGCATACTAATTTGACAGGGGGGAAAAATAGAAACTACAGATAGTCCTTGACCTACAACCACAGTTGAGGCTATAATTTCTGTTGCTAAGTGAGATAGTTATTAACTGAATTTTGCCTGATTTTCTAACTTTTCTGGCCAAAGTAGTTGTGAATCCCTGCAATTAGTAACATAGTTGTTAAGTGAATCTGGCTTCCCCATTGACTTTGTTTGTCAGAAGCTCGCAAAAGATGATCAAGTGACTCCAGGACATGGCAACCATCATAAATATGAATCAGATGCCAAGCATCTGAATTTTGATCAAGTAACCATAGATATGCTGCAATGGTCATATGTGTGAAGAACAGTCATAAGTCGCTTTTTTCAGAGCCGTTGTAGATCTGAACAGTCACTAAATAAATTGTTGTAAGTCAAGGACTTACAGAGCTCAGTGGCTGGGAAGAAAGGGGGCAACTACATCAGTATAGTTTGCTGCCTAGGATGGATGGAGAACACTTGAACTCAGAAATAAGGAAAGGCTCAAAGAAATTCAACTTTGAATGGTCATTAAATGAACGGTTTTAAGTCGAAGACTATTTGTAATTGGTACTTCTAGTTCATCCACAGCTGCCTTCTGCTCTATCCTTTTTCTGCCAATGCATCTTTTATCTGTCTTGCACTTCCTTATCTCTGAAGCCTACCAAGCATGTGCTAGTAAACAGGCACATTTGAAAGAAGTGCTATTGCAGAGAATGGAATGAACTGATTCCACAAAGCTTTGGTACATTGCATTACGGTAGAACTCTAGTGCCTTTCTTGTTTCCATAGGTCTGGTGAAACTGGGCGTACACTGCATCACAGGGCAGAAAGTTGCCATTAAGATAGTGAACCGGGAAAAACTTTCTGAGTCTGTACTGATGAAGGTAAGCAAATCATATTTCTTGGGGTTATAGCAGGGGGTTGAGGGGTGGGCGAGGGAGATTGGAGAAGATGGAGAAGACCAAAAGAGCGAGACACTGAACCAACCCACAATCCAGAGAGAAAAAATTGCATGCTGTGCTTTCTCATCTCTGCATCTCACCTTCCTTCCCTTGGGAAGGTCGAAGCCTGAAAAAAGTGGAACCCTTAGCAGAGATATTTAATTGATTCATTGTCTGTATTAGTACCCTGAAGGAAGTTGCCAGTCAATTTCTAGCCACTGGGAAATTTGCAAAATTAATGCAATCTCTCACCAAGTTGTCAGTGTAAAGGAGGCAGCACAAAGTGATGGTACTGAGTAGCTTCTCCAAGAGGTACTTAGAGCAACTTCATAGCAACCCCTAGCTGTCATTGAAATTATATTCATCCTGCCCTCATTATTGCAACCCCATCAATTTGGCACAGCAGTGGAGAGATGACTATAGAAAGTGTACTAAGTATCTGATGGGATTTGGGGTGATGATATAAGCATCATGCAGATGCCCTGACTTGTAGCTATTTGCATCCTACATTATGACTCAAATGCACACTAATATCATTTGTGCAATAGCTCATGACACATATGTCCTTTTGGAATCCTCAAGGCTTTGCTGTGGAGACTTGTGGCAGCAAGTTGTTAGTGGAGAAGGAGCAGTAGGAGTTTGCTGACTAACAAAAGATATGTAAAACAGACAGATAATCTAAAATGTATATGATCTCTATGTGAGAATGGCACAACCCAGAACAGAATCAGGGTTAGGTAAGACTCCCATCGGGGCTCTAATATCCTGACCTTGGCTTGTTTGTCCAGACCATCTCAGACTGCACTACCAGAGCAAATATTTTTCCTTGCCTTTGATTTGTTTTGCATAGTGGAATAATTTCACGTGACTGTACAGTAGTACAGTTTTTGCCTTTCTGAAGTCTCTGCTAATGTGGAAAAAAAACTCACTGAAAAGTCCTTCCAAATAGATTCAGATTTTTATTTGTCACATACATGATCATACATGGTACAATATGCAGTGAAATGCTTTGTATAACCGCTTTACATTAAAGAAGAAATCCACAAATTAGATTAGTAATTTTACACTTTTACACTGTTTTACAAATTTTCCAAATGTCAAGAATTTTTAAATTGAAAAAAAGATTGAAATTGAATTTTCAATTGATTTTACAATTTAAATCCTGGGAGAGCAAGGGGGGTGGGATGTCTGATGTCCCCACGGCTACTCACACACAGCAATCTTTGGTGTGGGTCTGCTCCTAGCTGCCTCTGTTGGCCTGGATAGCTGGGGCTGCCTCCTAGTGCTGCTGCCGATGGCCTGGTTTCCCAAGGCTTCTCTTTTGGCACTGCTACTCTGGCAGTCCTGGCTGTTTGGGCTGATCCTGACTCATATTTATGATGGTTACAGTGTGTGGGGGGCCCATGTAATCCCCTTTTGCAACCTTCTTACAAGCTAAGTCATTGGGGAAGCCAGATTCACCTAACAACTGTTATTAACTTAACATCTGCAGTGCTTCACTTTAACAGCTGTGGCAAGAAAAGTAAAATGGAGTAAAGCTCACTTAAATGCCTCACTTAGCACAGAAATTTTGGGCTTCTTTGTGGTCGTAAGTTGAGGACCACCTGTACAGGTGTTCATCATAGAAGAAGGAAAAATGCAAGTATAACTCAGATGGAGACAGATATTGAAGCAGGAAGTTGCAAATTTCCTAAGTCTTTCTTCAAGTTTGAAAACATTGCTAAAAGGCTATTTTAGAAAGAAAATGGTGATAAGGCTTTGTTTTTTCTTTTCCAGCTTTCTTTTTGAATTAATATCCAAGTTATAAAACTTGCATGATGCTGAGCATATTCTGACTTTCATTTAATTTTGCTCTAAATTATATCTGTAATTCCCAGTGTGGCCTATAGATTGCATTGTGAATGCTGGTGGATTAGATCCCGATTACTGATTAACAAGGCACATTCATTATAGCTAGTGAAATTTTTGGAAACATTGTATTACATCTTCCAGTGTGACAGGAATAGTACTCATTTCATTTTTAATGACCCCCAATCTTAAAATAAATGGGAAAAAAAGTATTAATCAAGATTTCTAAAACAGCTTCCTGATGTTATTGTTTCTTATTCTGACTGAATTACTGAGGAGATGTTTTGATTCAGATGATTGATTTGTTTGAATGAGGCTTGTAGTAGTAGGCTGAATAATTTAAAGTTCTGATCATGGGCTGTTTCGACATGCATTATAATTTTTGTTTCTGTTGAGGATTGCTCTGCAGCCATTCGCTCCAACGTGGTATCCAGAGCAGTAATAGATTCTTCCCTTGGTGATTACTAGACCTACAGTTGCATTTGCCAATTTATTGTTTTTTAAAAAATCATCTAGCATCTAGTATCATCTTCATGAATGCCCTTAGCCTGCCGGTAAGCTTCTGTGTTCCTGTATTTGCATGATATCTGTAAGTTCAAGGATGCTATCAAATGTCTTTGTTCCTTTTTGAAACTTGAAAACTAAAGATAATAAGAACATTATGGACATCATAATTAACCTTTTCATAAACATTCCCTAGATACTGCTTGATATAAGTAAAAAATTTTGAATCAGTTACTTTTTATTTGTTATGCAATCATCATGCAATTTCCTTTCCAAATTAATTTCTCTTTAAATCTGCACAAACCCTACATTTCAATAAATAAACCGATTTCTCTATATTCGATACTCTCAAATAAAGTTGTTAAAATATGTCTTTCTTCTTAAGTCTTGAATATATTTTAACATTCTAAATCAATTTCAATGTTCTAGGAATTCTGTGACTAAAAACGTGCTTAAAAGGTGAATAAGTTATTACTGAAAATCTCTTTCAGGAATTACACTTGAACTGTGAGAATCTTAATCTTGTAAATGCTTAATAAGGAGCTACTGTTGTAATTTTACTTTAATAATTATTTACTTCTTTTTTTAAAAAGGAGTAAATGTTGGAATAGGTTTACCTACTTCCTTAACTACTTCCACAATAGTGCGAAGCTCCCATTAAGCATGTTATCAGATGATTTTACTATGCCAACATTAATACTGGAAGTACACATATAATCTGGAGTCAGCAGGTTCCTACTCTACTATCTCATTAAATTTTCAGGCAAAAGACGCAAAAATTAATTGGAGGCGTGTAATAGTTTAGAATGTGAGTGGGCTTATGGTAATATAAATTACATGAAGAGAAGACAGTTTTATATACTGAG
>JAEANM010025741.1:0-10884 GCA_017656035.1 Myanophis thanlyinensis
CACCCAGGGGGAGGCCTGAGGGGGGAGGGGAGTTTAAACTGGGGAGGGGGGGAGGGGCACCCAGGGGGAGGCCTGAGTGGGGAGGGGGGTTTAAACTGGGGAGGGGGGGAGGGGCACGGAGGGGGGAGGGGGGTTTAAACTGGGGAGGGGGGGAAGGGTGTTATCTCTAGGGGGGGTCCTTAGGGCATCTTTAGTGGGGGGGTTAATAGAACAATTCCTGAGTTTGGGGGTGTCCAGGATCCACTTTGGGGGTTCCTGGTGAGGATAAATTCCTTTTTGGGGGGTGAAGCAATATGGCAGGAAGGAGAAATTTGGGTCGTGGACTTAATATAACATTTGGCTTGGTGGAGGTGGGTTTATATAAAGATATAGGCTGGTCTAGGACTAGTAGATTTGGTTTGGCTTTGTTTTTTGAGGGGGGGTTTATGTATGAATGTAAATGATGTGACCACAGGGATGTTGTTATGGTCATATAAGTGTGAAAAGTGATAAGTCATTTTTTTCAGTGACGTTCTTACTTTGAACAGTCACTAGGCAAACTCTTGTCAGTCAAGGTGTGTGCTGGTCTAGGACCTTAAAGATTTGATTTGTTGGGGGGGGCATGGTTTATATAAAGATATATGCTGGTCTAGGACTAGTAAATATTTGATTTGGCTTTGTTTGGTGGGGGAATGAATGACATGATTTAAATAGATATGCTGGTCTGTGGCTGTAATAAAGATTTGCTTTTGCTTTTTTGGTGGTAGTGGAGGAATGAATATTTAAATTGACTATGCTGGCCTATGATTAATAAAGATTTGATTTGGCTGTTTTATCTAAGGGGGTAATGACATGGTTTATATAGAGACATGTGCTGGTTTATGACCCTAATAAATATTTGAAGGGGCCTTGGTGCTGTGACCTTGCTTGTTTTCTTGCAGATGTTTTGTTACCATAACAAGCAAAATCAGCACCAAGAATCCCTCATTTCAAACTTCAGCTACAAATATTCTCCTTTATTAGTAATAAGTATTTTATTTGGCACTTTTGTCTGGAGTGGGAGTGGGAGTGAGTAATGACATGATTTATACAGATATATATGCAAGTCAATGACAGTAATAAAATTAGATATGGAGACATAAGAATTGGTGAAGATGCTGGCCTCCAAACCAAGAGACAGGGCGTTTTAATCCTGCCTTAAGCATGGAAACTTTCTGGATGACTTTGGGCTAGTTAGTCTCTCTCAGCCCAACCCATCTCACAGGATTGTGGCAGTGGAGAAAATAGGAGGCAAGTGTTTGCTGCTTTGATTATGGAAAAAAATCATTTGTGACCAGGAAAAGGGGTGGTTTCAATAGAATATATGTAGCTCAGAATTGAATTGTGATGTTCTTGGGCTTCTCTGTGATTGGATGTCTGCTGCAGATGTTTTATTACCTAGCTAGGAAACCTCATTCAGTGCTGATTATCTATTTGGGTAATGAAATGCATGAGGCAAACAATCAAACACAGTACCAAGGACTGAAAGGGGTAATTGGGTGAAATAATTAGAAAACCATCACTTTAAGCCAGGGGTGTCAAACATCAGGGTAGCAGCATGTGACATAATGGGACTTTTTCCCCCTTCACTAAACTGGGCAGGGGCGTGGCCACCATGTGACCCATCCAGGCAGGCCGGGAGTTTCACAGGCCTTCTCTAATAGTGGTGGTTAAATATAGTGGTGGTTAAATCGGAATAGTTGCACAAAGATATGAATCCTGGTTAAGATAGGATGCTACAGTGCAAAGTTTTGAATAGCTATTCCCATTTGTTCTGCAAAATACTGTCACGTGTATTTTGGAAATGAGGTGGTGTCCCTTGGTGAAATTGTATGGCCCCAGAAAGTAGGTTTGGCTGCTCATTCATTGCTGAGTAATGTGGATTACTGGAGATTTTGAAGTAGAGACTTGGGAGTGAGAGATGGAAGTCAAAATATTTGAGATAATTTTGAACTGGGCTTCTAGGAATGCGGCATCTCTTGTTGTGTTAGGCCTAGAGGCAATCTCTTACTTTTTGAGTTGGGAAAGTGATTACCTTTTTGCAGATATTAGTGGAAGGTTTGGTTTCTATGCGTATTGCAAAATCAGCTTTAGGTCATCAAATGAAGAGTATAAAGAAGCTACTAAGACAAAGTGGCATGAATAAGCATGTATTGAGCAGCCTTCTTAAATTTATCTTCTTTGATTTTTTTTTTTAGATTTTTATATTCAGATGAAGTTCAGATTGGTCCTGAAACTGTTATGACCACTCTCTATACAGCTAAGAAGTATGCTGTCCCTGCCCTGGAAGCTCATTGTGTAGAATTTCTCACTAAGCACCTTCGGGCAGATAATGCTTTTATGCTGCTTACTCAGGTAACAATCCAACTGTTTTGTTGGAGTTGTGTGTTTCATAACTTTTTTACTGAAATCAAGTCTCCAGGGCTAGATTTTAAACCGGGCTTGGAGACTGATTATCAAATACTTTCTGAAACACAACTGAAAGAACATTGCAACTTGTATCCAAGTCTGTTAGATTTGTATATTGCAGAGTTGTCCTAAATGTTAATTATTGTAGAATAAGTTACATTGTTGGTCTTTTATTTCCTACTGTGCAATTCTTCTGTCTTGTTGTAAGAACTAAATCTGGGAAGGTTTGGGAAAGGAGCTTGAATTAAAAATCCCTTAAAAGTAGCAAACTTTCCTTGAGTTTCCTTCTATTAAAATAACCATGACTTTTATTATTGAATGTTGAAATGTCACTTGCTGAGGGAGTGAGATGGGAGGTTTCTAAATTTGATAAGTCAAAAAGTAAACATTAAATAAACTATTTCTGTTAGCTGTAAGCTAAAGTAGCATAATTTTGGACATATATTTTTTGACAGGCTCGTTTATTTGATGAACCCCAACTGGCCAGTCTCTGTCTTGACACGATAGACAAAAGTACTATAGATGCAATAAGTGCAGAAGGCTTTACAGATATTGATATAGGTAAGTAGCTCTTAAAATATGAATGTGCTTACATTACATTGGCATTCTGTGGCCATCCAAAGGATGTTGGTGTACAGTTCCCATCAGTCGTAATCACTGCTTGGAATCGGAATCTCCGAAGAGCACTAGATTCCCTGTTCCTTAAAAAATGCTGTTTTCATATATACCTCCTGTTAATAAGAGTAAGATGTTGTCTTTTTGGTTAGCAGGTTTTTGCAGCATTATCCTGTGCTGATTTTACAATATAATTATTTGACTTTTATGCTTAAAGAGGCTGTCTGAATTACTACTGAATGAATTTTTCATTAAGGTGTGAATAACATTACGGCGGTAACAAATTATTTTGGTGCAGGGCGATTACCTTGATAGCTAGAAGTTGTTTTATGCAACGGCAGTTCTGATTCATTCTTCAGTATGCGGTAGTTTACCACTAGAAGATGATTCATGTTTTGTTTTCATCAGGGAAGGGGCAGCTGTCCGAAACCAGTTTAGCTGGAATCGGGCCTGAAGTCAGACTTGCATGTACCGCGATCTAATTTGATCTATGCAAAAGTGTGCAATAAACTCCCATCTTCTTCTTCTTCAGACACATTGTGCGCAGTACTGGAAAGAGATACGCTCAGTATTCGAGAGAGCCGGCTCTTTGGAGCTGTTGTGCGTTGGGCCGAAGCTGAATGTCAGAGACAGCAGTTACCTGTCACATCTGCAAATAAGCAGAAAGTACTTGGCAAAGCTCTCTCTTTAATCCGTTTTCCACTCATGACAATTGAAGAATTTGCAGCAGGTAACTTTTCTGATTGGCTTTGTTCTTGTAAAAGTTACACCGAAGTTAATAGAAAAACTTGTTAACGCTTCTACTCTTACGCATTCTTACTAGAAAGGACCTATTTTATCTCTTTGGGAAATGTATTCACCAATATGTTTAAAAAACAAGGTGAAAGTACACTATGTTTTGACTCCTCTGTAGACTGTTCAGCAGTCTAACCAATTGTGTGATAACCCAGCAGTGGAATCCCAAATAGTCTTGTTTTTCAAAATAAACATGGGACCTTATTTACAGATGAATATATTCAGCATGTTTTTAATAGGATTTCATTCATCACATAGGAAGTGTGGGCCACATGCTGAAAATAAACCAAATGGTTTCACCTAAAATATTACGTTCATTTGAACCGCTAGGAACAGTGATTTGGGTATGAGCACGTTTATTTGATCACATGAGGTTTTATAAAATCCACATTTAATTGTGCATCTGTTGAACTTTGTGGCCATATAAAACTGTGCTTTGCATTTTACATTCTAACTTGATATATTTTGTTTTAAATCATACAAATCTAAATTTCTATATTTGGGCCCATTTAATTTCTTTGATCGCCCACAGAATGTACTTCTCATACATGTTGAAAAAGACTGCACCATACAAAGCGGCTAGGCCATTTTAAAAAAAATATTTTAATTCGATTGCTGGTGGAAAGCTTGGCAATGTGTACATTTAATTAATGGACAATGGAGAAGAATTAATTGTTAATTGATTTTACCCTTGTGTATGAATTTTAGTTTTTTGAGCCTATTATTTAGGCAAGGCCCTACTTTACATATATGTACATATTCCTTACAGTGTTAGAAAACTTCAGAATTTATGTTGACAGCCAACATAAACCACAAAGTCTATCTGAATGCCAAACTTCTTTTTTTCTTGTCAGATTTCTTAGAAAGATTATATTCATGGTTTTTACCTCTCTGGCAGGGCCAGATATTGCTATTAACAGTTATAATCTAGGAGTAGAATAAATGTATAAATAGACTTATCTCTAGAAGATTTTTTTTTTCCAGTTGTCCTCCTGGTACAGAATATATTCAGCTTAGTTGCACTCCTTCCATTTTCTCCTCCAGGTCCTGCTCAGTCTGGAATTTTGTCAGATCGAGAAGTAGTCAATCTTTTCTTACATTTTACTGTCAACCCTAAACCTAGAGTTGATTATATTGACCGACCAAGGTGTTGTCTTAGAGGGAAGGAGTGCAGCATAAACAGATTCCAACAAGTAGAAAGTCGCTGGGGTTACAGTGGAACAAGTGACCGGATCAGGTATGGGTCCCATTTTTTCAGTAATATGACAATCATAGTTGTTTGAGTGGAGAAGTTTCCAAAACACCACACAGCAAGAAATGTAGTAACTAGTCTGAAAACAAATATATTAGTTTTCCCTCTTACGACTGATGGATCCCCTGATACACTATAATAAAAGCAATAAAATATAATTCAAAGAAACACTTAAAAGACTACATACCTATCAAACAGCAGAGGACCATTTAAAATAAGGTGAGTGTGCAGATGGTGAAGCTTTGAATTTAGCAGAAAAGCTGTTACCCTTCATGATGCATCAAAGGAGGAAGCGTGTCAGAAAGATGGGTTGTTATTTTTTTGCTTTTTGCAAAGATCAGAAATCTTAAGAATAAGGAGTAGGCCAGTTTATAAGAACTGACATCGGAGTAGTTTTTAGCTGCCATATGTTGGACTGTGAAATAGAGGGATTCTTACATCTCATAATAAGATGGACAAAACTTTCCCTAGAAAATAGTTCTCTGGTTAAATTGATAAATGGGTCCGTACATTTGCAACTGAAATGAGCTATTGTCAAATTTTTAAAAAATAGCTTCTAGTTTGGTGAATAGGTAATAGTCTGTTTTTCTCTCTCTTTTTTAAGGTTCACAGTTAATAGAAGAATTTCAATTGTGGGATTTGGATTATATGGTTCTATTCATGGTCCCACAGATTATCAAGTTAATATACAGGTACGATTGTTTTTCATGTTTATAATGAGTGACTTTTGTTGAACTGAATCAGGGATATTCTACTATTGTGAAATCCTTGGTGTTCTCTGAGGTGTTGGTTGTTTGCTTGCAGACATTTCATTACCTAACTAGGTAGTATCAGTGCAGTAATTTTCTGTTAGTGTTTTATCACTTACACTCACGTTGAGTTAAGAGGAAACTGGGAAAAGATCTGTCTTCGAAATGTTGTTATACAATTATTTTAACAGGAGATAAATAAGTAATGGAAATATTAATATTACTATTAACAGATAGCTGGGTGTTTTAAAAAGAATTGTATTTTGTAAGCATGGAGGTATACATATGCTTTATTGTCAATTTTCTATCCCTGAATGAGCCATTCAGTATTGGAAGAATCTGACTTTGAAACAAATTCATTTTGACATTTAACATGCTTTAATCAAGGAATTCATATACTGTGCTTTACAAGCTAATTGAGTACATTTAGATTCATATATGATTTAAAATACAACTGTGCATCTGGAGGTAAACTTCTTTCAAAACCATAGCTTCTTTAAATATAAATGATCAGCTTATAGGTACCTTTCAGCCAAGGAGTAAGGGCTGAATATTTTCATTGTCATTTTGGTCTACGATGGAAATAAAGTTGTGTGCTTGTATTAATTAGAAATACATTATGTCCATAATTGCAGGGCAGTTAACAGGCTTTTAAACCTCTTCTTAGAAGCAATGTGCCATTCTATTTTAATTAAATCACACCCCACCTTCAATTGAGAACATGTCACCCAGGATAACATAATACACATTCAAGTTCTTTTAATCTATCACCATGTATGAAATAACATGCAAGGAATTGAATCAGCAGCTGCCATTAAAAGCAATCAAACAATACGTCAGTGATCAGAATAAAGAGGAGTGTTGTGTTCAGTTGTGTATATTGTGTCTCCTTGGTTGCCGTTTGAAGGGATGGAGATAGCTAGAGAATTTCTAAAGTGATCAGTAAACATTATGAGCTGTGCCCGGAAATAGTAAATAGCTGGCATAAAGGCAGGAGTGGGAGGTTAATATTCCTTTTTGAACTGTATATCTGCTTTCTTTCTTCCTTTAGCAACAGTACAAAAACTGGTGTGCTATCACTTGGGATTAGCCAAGGTGTTGCCATAGCAAGAGCTGATACTATTCTTCCAATATTGCTGAGGAGCAAGGATGTCCTCACCAATTCATTCCTTGAGGCTTGCTTGGCTCCCTGCCTTTATTAAATGCTTTTGGTAAAAGAAGCTTATATGTTACAAAGTATTAGCTTCAATTGACAATATTTACTTCCTAGAATAAGCATCTACAGGGCCCCTGAGGCAGTTCAGATGTGCCCATTGGCTCTCAAGAATTAGGGTTCACAAATTCCAATTAAAGGTCCGATTTTACCACGTTGATTTTTTTGAAAACCTTTGTTTGTTAGAGCCTCATGCTAACATTTGGGTCGGGGACTGGATAAGATAAACAGGCTTCAATAGCAATGTTCTGGCTGTGCTTCGCTTAAGCTTAGAAAATACGTTCTTGCAAGGAAACAAAAAATACCTTCCATCCCTTTCTTCCTACAGATAATCGAATATGAGAAAAATCAGACTCTAGGACAAAACGACACTGGATTTAGCTGCGATGGAACGGCCAACACCTTCCGAGTTATGTTCAAGGAACCAATAGAGATTTTGCCAACCGTGTGTTACACTGCTTGTGCAACCCTGAAAGTAAAGAACCCTTTTTGAAATTGTGGAAACAGTAACTATAAAGCAATGAACAAACGATGTGAAGGCCCAGGTAGTCTTCGACTTACAACAGTTCATTTAGTGACCGTTCCAAGTTACAACGGCACTGAAATGGCATTTGGGTCGTTTGACCATTTTTTCACTTTTAACGACCGTTGGCGGCATTCCCCCCCCCCCCCCCATGGTCACATCAAAATTTAGCAACTGACTTGTATTTATGACCGTTGCAGTGTCCCGATCATCTTTTGTGACCTGACAATGGGGAAGCCAGATTCACTTAACGGCCATGTTCCTAACTTAAGAACTGCAGTAATTTACTTAACAACTGTGGCCAGAAAGGTCATCAAATGGGGCAAAGCTCACGTAACAACTGTCTCACTTAGCAACAGAAAATTTGAGCTCAAATATGGTCATAAGTCTAGAACTACCTGTATACTTATAATAATAATAATAATCCAAGAAGTGCTTCTTTAAAACCAAGTTGTGTTTGTTATAGCATGTCTCCTGTAAAATCATAATGCTTTGCTTAGAATTTCTCACAGCCTAGTCTGCATTTCAAGTTTAATTTATCCCAACTGTGAAGAGTGCCACAATAACAAATTTCTGCTTTTGTTTAGGGCCCTGATTCTCATTATGGCACCAAGGGTTTGAAGAAAGTGATCCACGAATCTCCAACTTCAAGCAAAACTTGCTTTTTCTTTTTTAGCTCTCCGGGTAACAACAATGGAACATCAATAGAAGACGGACAAATACCGGAAATTATATTTTATACGTAACTTCAGAAAATGGAGATGGAGCAAAAAAAAAATTGCTTTGAACATGAACAGAAGGGAAACATGAAATACTGTGAAATTTTGTAAATACGTTATCTCAGATGTGTTATAAAAACTGAAGTATTGAACACGGAGGGTACCATTCTCTACCTACAATGATGATACACAGCCACACTTTCTTGAACTAAAATATACTTTACCTGTACATAAATACTTAACATGGTCATTTAAAATGTGCTAACCATAACCTGGAAACTGGGAAAGAGCACTTTTTCTCCTGAAATACACTCGCGGCAGATTACATATCTGTGGATATTGTGATTGTGCTCCTGTACGGTGCAACACGTTAAACTGAATTGTCATTCTTAAAAGTAACAATGAATTAGAATTAAGGAGGATGCAAATTCATCCGTAATAGTACTCAATACATGTATATAAACTTAACTAGTTTTGTTGTGTATTGGAAAAAACCGTTATCCAGAAGTCAGTTGTATGAAGCTATTCTTTAACTATAAAGTGAAGTGTGAATGAAATGAAGTATCTCTTTGAATACTTGCAGAGATCTTGAATATTTTCGGTTTGTAAGGAAGCAGTCCTTAGGGCGGTAAATACACCATTTTTAAGGAAATTGGGCAAATTTCACCTATTAATATTGGGTACTTAAGCCCTGGTTTTCTCAAACGGCAAATTGTTGGAGGAGATGGGTGATAATGCAATTATGCATGCCTACTGCGAAGGAAATCTCAATAAGGCCTCTTTTGGGGTACTAGAGGATTATTTCCTGATGATTGGGATAATGATGGCTTAGATTTTGCTTTAAAAATTCTTATCAGTTCATGCAGTCTTAAACCCTTGTCAGTTTCTGCCTATAATGTTAATTTTGCTGAGGGTTTTCTGCTAGCTGGCATGTAAAGTTACTTGAAAATATTGAAAAATATTTGAAGAGGTGAAACTGAAAAGCACATTTGCTATAGATTATGCTTGGAGTCACATTATTCAATTGCAAATCCTCATCTCTAATGCTAATTATCAGTTTGGATTCTTACCATTCTGTAGAAGTTTTTGGCTATGATTACAATGATCTTACTCCGGCCTGTATCAGTAGTAATCTATAACCTTGGTTTCTGATTCTAGATCTGTTTATGTGGCAGGTGATAAGTATTCACAATGTAACTAGATTCAGAAGCACAAAAATATATGACTGAAGAAACAATAAAAATAAGTTACAATCAATATACCTAAGCCCCAGGATACCTAGGGATGTATTGAAATTCCAGCTGCAGACTTCCCTGGATAAAGCATGTAAGGCAACAATGGTGCCTTACACAATGTGCATTGAATTAAATCTTCCATTGGCTAGGAATGATGGGCATTGTGGTCTTAACACAAAGGACATTCATGTGGAAGGCTACTTAAACACTCTGGATAGTTGAATGGGCAAATTTTCAAACTCAACTATTATTTAAGGACTCCCTCTGGAAGTGAGGGTGAATGGCTATGGGAATACGTTTTCTATTTTGACAGGTTAGGATACCCTCACCCAATGCACTTGAGACTAAAACCACCTTCAGTTTGTACAACACATTGAACCATCCAATGTTTGTCATACTTGATAACTTTTAAGATGTGTGAACTTCAACTTCTGGAATTACCCAGCCAGGCTAAACCAATCCCCCACCTCCACCCTGTTCAGTCTAAGTTCACACTGCTGAAACAGCCATGTGAATTTTCTGCTTAAGATTTCCAAAGGATCCTATTCAAGGTGCGGTGTGAAGATGCCCAAGCACTGAAAACCTGGGCCTGCTTTAGAAATGTAATTTAGAATAATAGCATTAGAATTCTTGATTGGCCAAGTGGGATCGGACACACGAGGAATTTGTCTCCAGTGCATAAGCTCTTGCATACAATAGCGATAAAGATCATAATAGAATAAAAAAAGGTTATAATTTCAATCCAATCCTTTATTGTCAATGCACAGTGTGTGCAGCAAAATTGAGTGAGTCTCCATTGGTACAATCACACAAAGCACAGAAACAGAATACATTCCAATATGGAATACATCTCCAGACTTATAAAGAAATCCCTAACCCCAAGAAATGCCTGGGCTGGCACATTTCCACATATCTATCTGTATATGGATATGTGTGTGTGTGTTCGTAGATTTTCATGGGTCCAGGTATGCAGGTCTAGGTCTATTCGGGTCTTTTCCCATGTAAGTTTCAGAATCTTTTCGCAACGTTTCAGCGAGATCCCACTCTCCATCTTCAGGCTGGTGCCTTCTGCTTCAAGTCAGGGCAAGAAGTGTGTGACTGGAGCTGCTGTGTCTCTATAAAAACTGGTGGGAGGGTGTGGTGTGCTGGGCTGGTTGGCTGCTGCGTTGCCTCTTGATTAATTGATGGAGTTAATGTTGGTATAAGGGGCTGTATGATGGCATTGTGAGTTCTTTTGTTGTGGTGTCCTTGGTTTTGTATCTTAATCTTCTGGGTCATTAGTGTAATCTGGGTATAGATAGATAGATAGATAGATAACAGTTCCAGTCACACACTTCTTGCACTGGCATGAAGCAG
>JAEANM010025742.1:0-10884 GCA_017656035.1 Myanophis thanlyinensis
TACTTTTTAATGTGCTGTAAACCGCCCCGAGTCCCTAGGGAGAGGGGGCGGTATATAAATTTAAATAATAAATAAATTAACAAAAGGTTTGAGAACTGACAGAAAATTATGAACAGCTTCGTTGAGCTTACATGTTAAGGTGTAATTTCTTAATAGTAAATGAATGTTGGATTCAATAGTAGTAAAAATAATACCTTTTATATCATCTTTATTTAGAATCTGACTAAAATGATTCAGATTCAAATTTAATCAATATCTATCCACTTGAATGCTTCATTAAATTGAAAACCGATGTTTTTACTGATATTTTGTTGTGAAAAATGGGAAATGGGCCATTATTCAAGCTGTATGAATCTTAGGACACACACACACAGAGTTACAAGTTCGT
Organism: Myanophis thanlyinensis; assembly: GCA_017656035.1. Taxonomy (NCBI): domain Eukaryota; kingdom Metazoa; phylum Chordata; class Lepidosauria; order Squamata; family Homalopsidae; genus Myanophis; species Myanophis thanlyinensis. The sequence goes on from JAEANM010025742.1 coordinate 389, forward strand.
TCTTGCTTTAGGTTTGGTCTCAAAAAGAGTTATTTTGCCTTTTAATGTTAAAGTATAACAATCACTAAAGAGTCAAACATCTGTCAACTTTAGCCATCCTAACTAATTCTTCTGTGGCTTTGATATTTAGGAAACTGATGTCCCTGGGCCTCAGACAGCTGCCAAGTTCTCCCATATCCTTCAGAAAGACGCCTTTCTTGTATTCCGGTCATTGTGCAAACTTTCAATGAAGCCACTTGGTGATGGGCCTCCAGATCCCAAGTAAAAACTAAAAAAAAAATTCTGATTTGTATTCTCTCCATATGCTAATACAGATATCAGAGAACAAAATTAATCACTTACAATTTGATTTTACCTATTCACAACCGCTTATGTAGAAATCCTAAAGTATTTTAATAAAAAGAAGAAACATTCTCTTTATAATTTAATTTACTTTCTGACTGAATCTGCTGTTTTCCCAATGACATGTAGTACTAAGATTGTATATACTGTATAATCAACCACAGATAAGAAACTTGCACACCTTGCTTTTCTAAAGTGATCCTAAAGGGCTAAGCCAAGACTATCCAAGTACTGAGTTTAGGTTCTTGCAAATACCAGTGGGCCAAACAGATGCTTTTGGACCTATAGACTTATGTGTTTTATTCTCAAGTGTCAGAAAAGAAAATAGTATGTGGATTATTTATTGAGTTATTGGTATTGCTGCTAGAATAGAAGATGTATGCGTGTGCAAAGGAGAAAAGACAATAATAGAAGTAGCAGAGTGCATGAAAAGGTACCTAGTGAGATTATTTTCACAAAATAAATTGCTTTATTTCTTAGTTTAGTTAAAACTAAAATGGAGTCTTGTCAATTTTGGTGCCTGTAATAAAATAATCTTTCTGCATTGCTGCAATGCCGTTTTCAATGGTATGTCATAAAAGAAAAGTTTGTTGAATTTCTCTTGATATCTATGGTGAAGTGAATCTACCCATTTTTTTACTATTTTCAAAAGTGGGGACGTGATAAAAGATTTTGAGATTTCAGAATCAGAATTATTTCAGAGTAACATTAAACAAGTATCTTAGCAAAAAAGAGAATGTTCTTTTCTTTTTTTTTCTGTTTAAGATCTCATGAATTGCGCTCTAAAATAGTATCACTTCAGCTGCTGCTTTCCGTTTTGCAAAATGCTGGTCCAGTCTTCAGGACGCACGAAATGTTTATAAATGCAATCAAGCAATACCTCTGTGTAGCATTGTCTAAAAATGGAGTGTCTTCTGTTCCTGATGTGTTTGAGCTCTCTCTTGCAATCTTCCTCACCCTTCTTTCAAATTTTAAGATTCATTTAAAAATGCAAATTGAGGTAAGAATGTTTTGTTTTGTTTTTCTTTACATTAATAGGTATTACAATACACATTCTGTTGGTTAACTTTGTACTAAACATCGCTGGTTCTGTATATGGTTTATCGCTTGGATGTAATATGTTTCAAAATGTACGTGTATAATTTCAGCATGTTGGGTTTTTTTGCAAATTTGAATGAGTTTCATGAAGAAAGAACAATACATAAATACGCATTTGGAATTACGCTTATATTACAAATATTTTTGTTGCTTTTTACTTGTGTGTTCAAAGGTGTTTTTCAAAGAGATCTTCCTGAACATTTTAGAAACTTCTACCAGTTCTTTTGAGCACAAGTGGATGGTTATTCAGACTCTGACTAGAATTTCTGCAGGTAATTTGCTAATGTCTTAATAAACCTTCCTTTTCTGCTTTCTTAAAAACATGTATAAAAGAATATATGAATCCAAATGTAGGCAAATAGGGGAGGTTCCCCCCCCCCCCATAATTTCTTGTAATCTTATCCTAGTGTTTGTGTCTAAGTTTTTCCTACAAATAGTTGCATGAAGGAACAAATTGGATTTTGCTGTAATGAATATATTTGCACCATTTAATCTCCTGATAAGGATAAGTAGGTTATAAATAACTATCCAGTCCAATATTTATGATCTCTGGTTTTTAACTCTCCCTACATCCATTCCACTGGCAAATTTTACTAGCAAAATGAAAATATCAGCAGCACATTTGTTTTTCTTAACACACTTAGTTTTCTTCCTCTAAAGCAGGCTGAAAATTTCAGACCAACCATCTTTGCTACGTTTCTTGCATCCCATTTTCTGATGCGTGTTTACATCTGTCTTTATATTTGTTCAGGGGTTTTACTTAAGTATTGAAATCAACCTTCATGCATGGCTAAATAGGACCATATCCAAATTACTATTTAGAAACAATCTTACCAAATGTGCTTTGAATATGAAGGGCAAACAAGGGAACCAAAGGGAGTATCTCTTATTTGCATGAAACATTTCCTCCCTTTTGAAAACTCAGGTCCAGGACTTCTTTAAAGTTAGGAAACATTCTAATCCTGATACCATAATGCAAACAATCAGCTCTCCTTTTCTTCAATATATTTCCTTGATTGCAATGGAGGAAAATGTCTTGTGATATTGTATTGTCTCTGAAAATCATTGCTAGTCAACTGAATTTCATAAACTATGTTTCCGTTTTAGATGCCCAGTGTGTAGTGGACATATATGTTAACTATGACTGTGACTTGAATGCTGCTAATATCTTTGAACGGCTTGTAAATGATTTATCTAAAATTGCACAAGGACGTAGTGGACATGAGTTAGGCATGACACCACTGCAGGTAGGATCTTGGGTTTTTTTTTTAATTCTGAAATTATTCCCCACAATCAGTGGGGAACACTACCTCCTAAATAAATACACATAGAAGTTTTAATATTAATCTATGTTTGTATTTTTGCTTCTTTGCATTACTGGATCCCAGTTATTCTATTAGCTTGTGTATCATTGAGTTCAGGAACATATTTACCTTGGAGACAGATCCAGACTTGAGTAACTGATAGTGATAGAAGGGGTAGCACTATAATCAATGCATTCTTAAATCGTGAGTTTATTTTGCACCAATCCATGGTACTTTTTTGTGAATCTGCATTGCTCTTCCTTTAAAATAAAGCTAATGACCATTTTCAGTATATTTGATTGTTCTCCATTCTTCTCCATATAGGAACTAAGTCTAAGGAAGAAAGGTCTTGAATGTTTGGTCTCTATTTTAAAGTGCATGGTTGAATGGAGCAAGGACCTATATGTGAATCCAAATCATCAGGCCAGCCTTGGTAAGAAATCCAAAAACATATATTGTTCTTGCTTTCCATTTATTAATTAAGTCTGCTTTCTTGATCTTAGGACTTCACAAAACTAGAATTTTCTATGGCAATTTTTGTAGTACTGTTTTATGGCGGTAGAGTAGTAGGCTATGTCAATTTTTCTATATTTGTGAGAAATATTGAAAAACATAGGAATTGAAATTCAGCATATCTATGGGTCAATGCTGTAGAGAAAGCCAAAATGTACTTTTATGAGATAACAGGATTCTAGTTTCAATTAACTAGCAACTTTTTGAATTTCTCAGTTGGAAACTATAACATTTACCCTGTCGTAAGATGGGTGATCCATAAATTTTACAAACAAGCAAACGTAAGAATATTTATAACGACAAGCAAGTATTTTTCTCTTGGAGTTCCCACATATGAAACGCCAGTTCACGTCATCTTGATGTATTTAGCTCTGTGGACTATTTGGAAATTTGGAGATTGGGAATACCTGTAGACTTGCATCTTGATTTTTATAGTTCTGATTTAAGTTTATGCAGCGGTCTAAATACATTTCTCTCAGTTGTATGCAGAGTTTGAATGTGTCTTTTTTATGTGCAGGCCCAGATAAACCTTCAGACCAAGAAATAGGGGAAGGAAGATGTTTGGAAATTGGGGGGAGAAGAAGCAGTGCAAGCTCTTTAGATTCAACGGTATCCTCAGGAATTGGGAGTGTTGGAATCCAGTCTGCTGTTGTTGATGATCCAGAGCAATTTGAGGTCATCAAGCAACAAAAGGAGATAATTGAACATGGGATTGAACTGTGAGTTAAAATTAATGCTGGAGTAGTTTCCAATCAGTCTTTTCACAATAGATACATTTTTATTAGCTGTTGTTTTATTTGCTGTGTAAGAAAACGAAGGTATGAAAAACCAAGTGCACTTCAGATGGTCTCAACTAGCAAATTCATTTTTATGACTGCCTTTTATTTGCATTTATAAAATCAATTAGAAGAACCACTGGAATGCAAAATTAACAATGGCCAAATTTTAAACTCTAAATATTCATTTTGAAGAAATGTTTCATTAATATATATTTGATTTAGTGCATATAAGTTTGGATGAAGATCATTATAAATTACTATAAATGGGAAATGCACATGTTTTCTTTAAATCATATACTGTTTCTTTGGATATATTGTACTAAATGCTACTACTGAATGAATAGCATGTTAAAGTCTATAGTGCTTTCCTCCCTCTGTTTACAAATTATTATTTAACTGATTTTTGCTCCTTATTCTTTGCACAAATAAATTATTCCATAAAATCATATAACAAAATGTCTTTGTTCAGTGGTACCTTGTATGAACAGAAAGGCACTTTTGCTTATACAAGGCAACATTGCTGAATTCTTTTAATGTTCTCTCACTCAGTTGTTTTCCAGTATCTCATTGTGTTATTCCATCCCATGCTATTAATTGTTTGCATCCCATTTTATTTTTCTACATACATTAAGATTTCAGCATTGATATTTAAATGTTGTTGTATTCTGCAGCATCTGAGTAACCTTTTTTGGGTTTGGAAGTTAAGTAGGGTTATACCTAGTTGATACTTAGATAGGAGACCTCCCTGGAATATTAGGACTCTAAGCTAGACTTGGAAAAGCAAACTTCCTCTATTTTGCTGCCAAGAAAACTCTGTGGATATGTAGGTAAAGTCCCCAATAATTGAGCCTAGTTTGACAGAGACTATATTCTGAAGTATTTTTAATTATACAGTGCATTCTGAAAAGGGATCAACTGGGGACAAAAATGATGGCGGGGATGCTTTAATAACATTTGTGCAGTTTCTATAACTTTTTTTTAGAGTTAAAGAGTATTTCTGTGCCACTTTAGGATGGGTTGTGTACTAAACGTAACTAATTTTCTAAGTTCACTGAACACATTGAGTCATAAACTCAACTGTTAGTCTGGATTTCCATGATATGTCAACAAAGGCACAAAAATAAGTTGAATATGTTGCACGTATAGCTATGTAACTTCCCTGCTTCTGTTAAGCTTGTTTCATGAAGCCAGCCTGGCACCAAAGGTACAAGAGTCACAATACAAGCAGTTTACATTTTTCCTTGCCTTTTCTGTCTTACCTCCACCAAATAGATTTAATAAGAAATCCAAGAGAGGACTACAATATTTGCAAGAGCAGGGAATGCTTGGAGAAACAGCAGACGACATAGCACAGTTTTTGCATCAAGAAGAGCGCCTGTGTTCTGTAAGGCTAAATCTTACACTAACAAAACCCTGGGTTTCTTCAAATTGTGTCTTACATTTTCACATGATTCTCATAGGTTTTTGTTTTTCATGGTATCAGGGAATCTAAATATTAGACTAAATATTTATTAATTGTATTTAGATGCTTCCTCTTACTGGAGCCTAAGAATATTGATGTCCAGTTTGGCAGCAATCTTTGGAGGTTGTTACTCTGGCATTCACTTACAGTCATTGTGAGGAATAAACTGAGTATCTGATAGATAAAATTGTTCTGATTCTCTCCACATCAAATCCTGGCCTTAATGTACGGCTACTGAAGACCTGACTCTGTTTCAGGACCTGTGGTCCCAAGGGTGTGGGAGGTCCCATCTCCTGGTTGTTTTAATAGTAATGCTATCTTCCTTGGACCCTACATATTTTAATTTTTGTATCTTTTCTGACAATTTGTTTTTAATTCATCTTAAGATTGTTCATCACAAAGTCACTTCCTGAGATGGGCAGCCCTATAAATTGAATAAATAACATAAAGAATACACATACCTAAGATTTCTTAGAGCTTGTTAATGAGCTGCCTTGTTCTGACTTTATAGCCTTTTTTATCAGATGCCAAGTAACTTTGAAATGGTGTGACTATTTACTTAGACGCCAATTTACATAACGCCAATGCAAATAAAAAGGAGAGAAGATATCTCTGGCATACACTATGGCTGATTTATCTAAATTCTTTCCCCTTCTTTTGTTTATCTGTGTTGAATAGCTGTAGCATTAGTAATACTTGGATGTGGATCTTTCATCCCTCCCCCCCAGAAAAAACATGATGATATGCCCTTGAAATGGTGACTCTTATATCAATAATAGTCAAATATGGTACTGTTGTATTCTAATTACTGTATTTTTTGGTGTATAAGATGCTCCGGAATATAAGATGCACCTAGCTTTTGGGAAAGAAAACAAGAAAAAAATCTGCCTCTACCAATGATCAGCTGTTCCAGACTGCGGGGATTGCTGTGGCCTATCTCCACTGCCTCCCCAGTGCCCCATTTTTGGCCTGTTTTGTTTTGGCCTTTTTCAGCCCATTTTTCAGTCCTTTTTTTGACCTTTTTTGGTCTGTTTTTTGGGCTTTTTTCAGCCCGTTTTTTAAACAAAAGGCCAAAAAAGGGCCTAATAATGGGCCCCAAAAGGCTGAAAAAGGAACCAAAAACAGGCCAAAAATGGGCCAGTGGGTGGCTGGGGCTTTGGTACTTTCGCTGTATAAGATGCACAGACATTTTCACCCACTTTTTTTGGTCTTATACACCAAAAAATACGATATATGTCATACCAGTAGGAATACAAATAATCCATAGTAGCTAAGATTATAAAGTAAAGTTTTAAAAATGAAGCATTAATAATACTCTTTCTTCCTTTTTGTTGTTGTTGTTTTCTCATGTTAGAGCCAAGTGGGAGAATTTCTGGGGGACAGTAACAAATTTAACAAGGAGGTGATGTATGGCTACGTAGACCTGCTTGATTTCTGTGGAAAGGACTTTGTGTCTGCTTTACGCATATTTCTGGAAGGATTTCGGTTACCTGGTGAAGCTCAGAAGATTGATAGACTAATGGAAAAGTTTGCTGCTAGATATATTGAATGCAACCAAGGGTAACTTGAAATATATGGTGTACGCTGTGTAATAGTTAAAGTGCTGAAAGAGACAGGGAGACAAGTTGCAGGCCTACTCGTGGAAGCTGTTGATGACTTGTTAGACAAGATAGGAAGTCTAATGAATAAATACATAGTAAATGTTACAATGCAAATGACTGCATTTTTAAAAAAAGCCTCCATTAAAAGAAAACTGAGGAGATTATAAGCTACCTCAGTTGTCTTGCTACCTAATTTCACAAAGCAGAATATGCTAATATTTCTTTTTAAAAAATAAGCACAAGCTGTTTGCCAGCTACCCTCAACTTGGCATTCTCCAGTTATGGAGGGAACGGCAACTCTCAAACTTCCAGCCGACTTGGTTAATATACAAGACATCTGGAGGTTTCAAGTTAGAATTTGTTTTATCTGTTTAAAATAAAATTGTGACTACATTTTTTTTCAGTTACATATTTTCAAATTATTCCAGAATGCAAGAAAAACTAAAGAAAATTTATTTTTTTCCTAGAAGTTTATATTTGTAGTAGTTCTTTTATTTGGTGAATGACTGAGATAGTAGACATTCAGAATTTTCAATTTCCTGTTATTCTGTGCTGAAAATGGTATATAACCTGGAAAAAGCTCTAATTACAGATGAATAAACAATTCCTACTTTTCTATATGAATGACATTTTTAAAATGAGTGTTTTCAATAAGAATCATTTTGTATACATGAAGGAGGTAAAATACAGACAGAGCATTAATATTCTAAAATCCTGCTTTTTTTCTTTTTCTTTCCAGCCAAACTCTCTTTGCCAGTGCCGATACTGCTTATGTTTTAGCATATTCTATTATAATGCTGACAACAGACCTACATAGCCCTCAGGTAAACATGTAAAGAAAGATTTTGCCAGACAGGTACAGTTCAGTTTCTAGTAACTTAAAATCTTCTTTATTGATGTTTGAATTTAACAGGTAAAAAATAAGATGACAAAAGAACAGTACATTAAAATGAACCGTGGGATCAATGACAGCAAAGATCTTCCAGAAGAATATCTGTCTACAATCTATGAGGAAATAGAAGGAAAGAAAATTGCAATGAAGGACACAAAAGAATATGCAATCACAACCAAATCTACTAAACCGAGTATGATCTTTTTCTCTAAAAAATACTTAGCTTTTCTTAGTATGCCAATACTATGTGGATTCAGCAATTAAATTATTGTGAGTACAGCACAGTGTTAGCCAAATCTTCACTTGTTAAACTGGGCCAACAATTTGTAGCCACTGTTATCTCCTAAACTGGTAATGTACAGTAAAATAAATATCTACTAAAACTTCTTGAATGAAGAATGTTTACAATATTTAAAATCATGCATTTAAAAATTTGAATCCAACCTGGCCATGAACATGTTACAGTAGCTTCTTCTTTTACCTGATCTCCTGGCATTGCTTGGGAGTCAGCTTGAAGTGTCCCTCCGCTTCTGCCTGCCACCTCTTCTAGCCTGGATCCTTAGGATTGAAAAGGGAACAGCCATGGGACTAGGGATGAATTCTAGCAGATGGCTAGACCCTGGGTCTGTTTTATGTACCTTCCACATCATAAATCTTAGGTTATCACTTAAGAGATGTCTGGCAGTTTTGAGAATGAGATTATTCCAAAGTGGAGGTTGCTACTGCTACATTTCTGTTTGAAAAGGCAAGGTATCTGATAATAGAGAGGAATCATCCAGAATGAATCAACCTAATAAAATAACAGCAATGGAAGCCAATACTAAAGATTGTAGGAGTTCCCAGGAGCACTTAGGGCCTGTTTGTAATAGAAGAATAACTTCTAACACTAAGTTACTGATTTTGTGTATTGGTTATTTTATCGCTTATACGGTAGGTAGTCTTTGACTTAAAGTCTGAAATTATATAGGATCTCCTGCTTGGGCAGAAGGTTGGACTACAAGATCTCCAAGGTCTCTTCCAGCTCTATTCTGATTGACTTATGATCAAAATTGAGTCCAAAATGTCTGTTTCTAAGTGAGATATTTGTTAAGTGACTTGACCTGTTTTACAATATTTCTTGCCAAAGTTGTTAAGTGAATCACTGCAGTTAAGTTAGTAACAGAGTTCTTAAGTGAACCTGGCTTCTCCGTTGACTTGACCTGTCAGAAGGTCGCAAAAGGGGATCACATGACCCCAGGTAACTGTCATAAATATGAGTCAGTTACAAGCATCTGAATTTTGATCATATGACCATGTTGATGCTGCGGTGGTCGTAAGTGTGAAAAATGGTCATAAGTCACTTTTTTCACTGCCGTTGTAACTTCAAATAGTCACTAAATGAACTATTGTAAGTCGAGGTCTACCTGTATTTTAAGTTGGGTTTCTTTGGGAATGTAGAAAGTAAATTTTTTCTTAAAGTCCATATGCTGCCTGGTTTAGAATTGTGTGAGTGTTTAAAAACACATTTGGGTAACAAGATATTTTTCAGGTGTAGCCAATGAGAAGCAGCGACGGTTGTTATACAATCTAGAAATGGAACAAATGGCAAAGACTGCTAAAGCCCTTATGGAGGCAGTAAGCCATGCAAAGGCACCCTTTACTAGTGCAACCCATCTGGATCATGTCAGACCTATGTTCAAAGTAAGTATGCAATTAAACTTAAAGATATTTAATAACGTTTTTCAAATATGCCAAATGTAAAACTGAAATTGGATGTGCAAAGTGTCTGTTTAATAAGTGGTATATTTAGAATATGCAGTGACACATATCATGAGTGGGTAAGACAGGCTGGAAATAATGGAGGAAAGACGATAATGTATTAGACTTTGCTAGATACAAAAATTAAAAAGGTATTTCAAAACTTATTTTATTTCCTGGGTTAGGGTTAGGAGAAGCAGTCACTTTTGTCTTTATACTAGATTGCTCTTTGGTGCAAGATGCATTTACATGGTAATAAATTTAAAGCTATTTGTTTTTCTCTACCTCTCCAACGTTAGCTTGTATGGACTCCACTACTTGCTGCTTATAGTGTTGGTCTTCAGAACTGTGATGACACTGAAGTGGCCTCATTGTGCTTAGAAGGAATACGATGTGCTATCCGAATAGCCTGCATTTTTGGCATGCAGGTTGGTATACTGTTGGCTTATGCAATACATACTGTATACAATGTTAAACACACAGTAGCAGCATAAAGAATATTTCTTAGCTTTGGGCTAAAGTTGTCTAAGGGAACGCAGTGGCTCAGTGGCTAAGACACTGTGCTTGTTGATCAGAAAGGTCGGCAGGGCAGCGGTTCGAATCCCTAGTGCCGCGTACCGGAGTGAGCTCCCGTTAACTTGCCCCAGCTTCTGCCAATCTAGCAGTTCAAAAGTATGTAAAAAATGCAAGTAGAAAAATAGGTTGGGAAGGTAAACAGCGCTCTGTACACCTTTGGCTTTTATTTATTTGTTTGTTTGTTTGTTTGTT
>JAEANM010025744.1:0-10883 GCA_017656035.1 Myanophis thanlyinensis
CAGACAGACAGACAGACAGACGGATAGATTGATTGATTTAGCTAATAGCTAGAACATGGATTTTCTCATTTATATTTTTTTCTGAATTTATCTTTTGATTCAACTGCATTGAACAATTTCCACCTATTCTTCAACTGTCTTTAAAGGAAGATTGTGGGGAGTTCTGTGGAACATTAATAGCAGAGAACCTTGCATCAAGATTATCTTGATCTTTTACATTTGAGTTCCAAGTATGGCTATCAAACAGAAATGACATTGGTTATTGTTATGGATGACCTTCATTGGGACGTAGACAAATGAATGCAGTTCTGGTTCTATGAGACTTCTCAGTGTGACTCTGTACCATTATTCACAACAATTTTGTGGACTACCAACAAAAGTTAGTGGTTAAAAAATGTTTTATACTGGTCCTGGTCCTTCGTGAATCAGCATTTCCAGTTGTTATTATCAGGAGATTGTGATCAAGTTTTGCCTATATACTATGAGATGTTATTATTTATTTCAAAAAATAAAGTCACTGAGAGAGGTAATCTCTAGATGAGTTGCGTAGCACAAACTCTAATAAATAAAATAAATAAAAAATAAAATAAAATGTCTTGAATAAGAGATCAGTTTACTGATGATAAAAAGCATTGCACGTCTCTTTGGAACAAAGCAAGAGATTCAGTGGATGTCATTACCTAGTATTGAGAGGTTATAAGTAATTGTAGGGGATGAATCAAGTTCAAAGAAAATCCTAGTGGGCAAATCTGCTGACTGTTTGGAAACCATCTGCCTAGCTGCTAGCTCTTTTGTGGGCTCTATTCAGATCTGTGAACTGGAGATTTTTCAGCTTCTCTGTACAGCCTATATCCAGGTGGCCTTTGCTGCAACTGGTTTAGAAATAGAGGGACTGAGTGACAGAAATTCAAGTTGTTATTAGTTGCAGACTGGATTACTGCAACACTTTCAAAATTACTCGGAAATGACAGGTGGCGCAGAATGTGGAGCCTGTTTGCTGACATGGAAAAATCATTTTTGCGCTGTTTCGGAGTAAAGTACTGGTTATGACATCTAAAATCCTGTAATTCTTAGATCAAGTTTCTGTTATGTGTTCAATCAGAAAGAGCTGGTTTGGGACCTTTCCCACCCACCCCCAAAAAAAAAATCTTAGAAGAAGATCCAAAGAAGGCTTCTAATGACTCCAGTTTAGGGGACTAATTTGTCCCCCCATAGCCAAAGGCCTTCTCCTCATCCAGTTACCCTTTAGAAAAGCAGCAAATACTTGTAGTATGGGTTTGTGCTGCATCTTCAGGGCTTAAACATGACTTGGTTGCTTGTTATTTATTTAAGTGGTTTCTTTTTTATTTTAATTCCTTCAATTTTTAATTATTGTTTTTTAGTTGCTATTTCTCTGCTTTTGGATTTACTGTGAGGGAAATTTCAGTCAGATAATAAAGAACTAACTAAAAAAGCTCGGATTAACTGTAAATGCAAGTTAAAGAAATAAATAAAGATAAAGGATAGAGTCTTAAGTGCCTTTGAAGAAAATGTTATTAATCAGGCTTGGTGTATTTGGGAGGTATATCTTTTTCAAATAAAAAAATATACATACAAAAAGATTCAACTAGCTCACGTCTATTCACTAGAACCAGTTGTTAACTTTCTAAGCAGTTTGGACAACTGCTGGTTCAACTGGTCATTAGGGCAGATGACACTCAACTGTATATTTCCACCCCAGGCCACCCCAACGAAGGCGTCGAAGTGATGGGCCGTTGTCTGGAGGCCATGTGGAGTTGGATGGGTCGGAACAAGCTTCAGCTCAACCCAGCCAAGACTGAGTGGCTGTGCTTTCCTGCACCCAGATACAGCCAGCTTAAATTATCGCTGGCTGTGTGGGGGGGACTTTATTCCCCACGGAAGGGGCTGGTAATTTGGGTTTCCTCCTGGATGCATGGCTGTCATTGGAAGATCATATTGCAGCCGTCTCCAGGGGGGCCTTTTATCAGGTCCACTGAATAGCCCAGTTGCGACACTTTCTGGATCGGGGCACTCTTCACATAGTCACTTCTGCCCTGGTAACTTCCCATCTGGATTATGCCAATGCTCTCTACATGGGGCTCTCCTTGAAAGGCATCCGGAGGCTACAGTTGGTCCAGAATGCAGCCGCATGGTTAATTATGGGAGCTCCTAGGAGCTCCCATGTTACACCTTTCCTACACAAGCTGCACTGGCTTCCTGTGGCCTTTCGGGTGCAGTTCAAGGTGTTGGTGCTTACCTTTAAAGCGCTGCATGGCTTGGGACCCGGGTACTTATGGGACTGCCTGTTGCCATTGTCAGCCTCCAGCAGACCAGTGCATTCCCATAGGGTTGGCCTCCTCAGGGTTCCATCGTCGGGATGATGTCATCTGACAGCCCTGAGAGTACAGGCCTTCTTTATGGCCGCACCCTCCCTATGGAATGAACTCCCTCTGGAGATCTGGATTATCACGGATCTCCGATTGTTCCGTTGTGCCCTGAAGACCCATTTATTTCAACAAGCCGTCCTGGCCTGATACCCTGGGGTTTTAATTTAAATTTAATTTTGTTTTAACTGAATTTAATTTTACACTAAATTTTATTGTTATATCTTAATCATTGGTTTAATTGATTTTAATTCAAATTTTCTAAACTATGATATCATTTTTAATTAGACAGCTATTATTTAATTATTTTAATTAGGTTTTAAATTGTTGTTGTTATTTGTGTTTTATTGGCTGTACACTGCCCTGAGTCCCTAGGGAGAGGGGGTGGTATATAAATTAAATAAAATAAAATAAATAAAACCGGTTATTAAATTATTTGAATCCCACCACTGATAGCATATGTTTGTTATATATCCAGCTGACAAGATCTGGTTTGTTGTATATCCGACTGACAGTATCCAGGAAAAGAGCATTCTCTGCTGACCCCACCACCACCCCCTTTATTTCCTGATCCCCCTACACCCAACTTTTAAAATTTCAAATTATTGTACTTCTATTGTTTATTTTTATTCCTTTGCTATTGTTGTGTTTACATTTTTTAACCCCTTTATTGTTATAAACTGCCCAGAGTAGCCAGCCTCAGCAAGATGGCTGGCAAATAAATAAGTAAATATAACCAGTTAATTACAGACCATTGTCCTGATATCATGAAAGTATAAAAATTGTTATTTAAATGTACCATGATATTTCTTATTTAATCTTCATAACTGTAAAATACACACGTGATCTTTATAAAAAATTCTAACATATTGTCAAGATATTAAAAAAGTCAAATAATTATAAAACCACTTAATTGGTTACAACTGTTTCAAAATGCAATGCTCCCTATGCCTTCTGATCCTTACTCAAAAGGTTGTAAGCTCACATTCTTAAAACAATATGTACACTGGAATATTGTATTTCTTAATGGGAAAGCTCAAACACTTGTTAGAAGTGCATGCAGGTCATAAATGTCTCGGTTTATAATAGCCATTTATTTTTCAGCATTTTAGCTAGAGTGATTTTTATCTGGTAGATCTTAGCCAAGTCTATAAAGATAAAAGCTATGCTTATGCTTAATGTAACTGATTCTACCTTTATTGTTGTTTTTAAATAAAAAGCAACATTGCTTCAGTATTGTGGGAAGTATGTTTTTTTAATCCAGAACAAGAAAGTTTACTGCTTATATATAGTAAACAACGTTATTGTTTTTGAGCATATGAGCCCATTAAGTTTCATCCCTGATTTATTTGCTGTTAAATCTGTCAAATTTATCTGGCTGCATGTCACAGGTAAGTTACCCTGGGTGGGTACAATAAAATGTATTTTGATGATAGTATATTTTATATGCACAGGTTTGTGCCAATAAATTTGTGAAACTATATTTTTGTAAACTGAAAAATGTCACTCAAATATGTGGTTTTTTTAAAAAAATAATTGCTTTGATGATCCATTGTATATCCAGTTGGAGCTGCTACACATTTTACTTAGGTACACATATTGTACCTAAGCTATTGCTCATCTCAAGTATTACGGAGTTTGTTCATCTGCTTAGATGTGGTTTTAAGTATTGTTCACACCTTGCTCCAAGCTATGAAACAATTTACTGTATGTAGCCATATCACAAAAGCTTTGTTTATATGCTATGCTATAGTGTACAACTCACATCAAGGAAAAGTACAGTGCAAAATCAGAGATTAGATAGACATGTCAAAGTTGATGAACAGTAACAGCTAGGCAGCATTGGGGTTTTTTGCAAAGCAAGCATTCCCCAGCTATAGTCTTGAGATATAATTAGAATGAAATTGCAATTTAAAATCGCCCACTGGTAATTCTATGGAAGTTTTGATCATACATGTGAATGCCTTTGTACACTTTAAATTTGTTAGTGCTACCCCTTATTTTGATTGTCTACTGATTCGGTGATTAGTTTGCTGTATTTTATTATCCTTGTTTATCTGAAATAAAAGAGTTCCAAATCTGCCACTTGTCTGAATGTGCTGTAGGACCAGATGTGCTTGTCCTCATATATGGCTGTGCTACATTAGAAATGGCAGTGGCCTTTCTCTTCTCATGCGGTTTTGAAAGGGAACACAAAGTAAGCAGACATTAATATATAGCAAATTAATATACAGAAATGGGGTGCTCCTCTTTTTTATTTGTGATAATTCTGCAGCATAGAATTAGATCCTTTTCTACCAAAACACCATCCTGCTAATGAAAGGGAGAACTGTCATTTTAAATGTACAGTATAAATATAATATCAGCCACTCTTCTTCTGCTTGGCAGGCTTCTGTTGCCCATGTCCTCAAATTTCCATTAGAAATGATACGGGGTGCTATTTAAGTCAAGTGTCTCAAAAGGTTAGTCAGGCACTTTTCCTCCCCATTCGTTGTAAGAATCAGAATTTCAAGTGTCTAATTTTTTTTTTCTCCTGCACTGGAGTGACTGAGTAGACTTGCATAAATCACTTTTTTTGCTGTCAAAAACATGCAATGGACTGCTTTGTAAACTGCCTACCTTTCAGTGCTGGGAAGAGAAAAACCTGGGGCTAGCAGCCAAAAGCAATGTACAGAGATGACTTCCTATGTCCAGAAGCTCAACATTTTAATGACTTGTATCAAGTTTTAAAATTTTCTTAAGTAAACAATATTTGACTGGAGGCTTGTATTATTCATTTGTCTGATTGGGTCAAGACAGATAGTCTCCCCATCAATATTTTAGTGAACTGGATTGTGTCTACAGAGAATTAAATGTCATTTTAAAACTTGCCTGAAGTATAGATTTTTTGCTGAATTCTATTTTTACTAACAAAAGCTATTAAAGACATAATAGCTATTTTCCTCACTCACAAATTTTTCTCCCTTCCAGACAGGGTTTTCTTAAACTACCGTACTGCATTTGTAAAGCATGTTGCCAGTTGGTGTTTAGAGGGTACAATATAATTTTAAGAGTAATTTTTAAAAATGCTGAAAGATGTGACAAGAGTTTGTTCCTATTCTAAATATTGTTTTTCCCGGAAAAGAAGAAACAGATAAAATCCTTAGCAGGGCAGAAAAAGACAAAGTGAAATATTTTGTTAAAAATTGATTTTGAAATTTTAAATAATTGAAACCTTTCCTCAAACAAATTGTTAAAAATAAAGTGAACTTATGAATATAACTTTTAATATTATTATATTTGTTGTTTGAAAATAAATATGACTTGCTTTGTTTATCCAATAGATGCCTCCATATGGTCAAGAATCTATATTTTATTGATATGGTTCAAACACTTCAACCTAGGATGCAATTCACTCAACACAAGTTTTAAGGCAATGGTTTAATAAAGTGGATACAAAGAAGAAAGTGGGAATTGTGCAAATAAATGTTGAATGTTGGAGCAGTGTCCCTAATGATTCTATCATGTATGTATCATTTTATATGCTCCTTTTTTACTGATGATACATGATACATACATGATAAAATCATTAGGAAAAAAGAAATACCTTTTTTACTGAAACAACAGATTTTTTAAAAAAGTACAGTGCTAAATATTTAAAGAAATAACCACAGAAGCCATAAGAAATTCACAAGTTCATATCTAGTGCTTATCTCTGTCCTGAAGAATGCTACAAATATATCTAAGATAAGATTTAAAAGAAAATGAAGTCGCAAATTAATAGCATACAGTTTTCCTAGGAAAAGAATTTTGCAAAAGCTAAAGCTAATATGGTAGGCACTGAGAAGTACTTTCAAAACAACTATTAATTATTGCACATGGTTTTTGATGACAAATATAAGCTGACTGTTAAAGCTGACCCAGTCTGGTGGCAATTGCTGAACAAAAATGAAAGTCAGAACCAAAAGCGGGGCTGAAGAGAAATAGTATTAACTAGCCTAACCACATTTACAGTATGTGGCACTAATCAAAGTGCAGGAAAAAGTGTTTATTTCCAATTTATTTAAGTTTAAAGGGAAGAGAAATAGACAGTAATAGAATTAAACAATGGGCACTACAAATATTAGTGAAACAAGCATTGTCTCTAACTAAAGTTTTTCCAATATTTTAATACTCCATAGCTAATACTTCATAGCTCAAGAAAAGTCGACTGTGACTTAGACACCCAACTATCATCCTCCTGTTAAATCAACTATAATACATTTCAGGATAAAGGAAGATCAATTCAGGAGATAAGTTTGATGATTTTCGATTACATCAGGGAGCTGGGGAAAATCATATAAACATTGATGTTTAGAAATTATTGAAGTAGTAATCCCACTTAGTACAGCAGTTACTTTTGCTGCAAAAATAGTATTTTCTTCTTTTGGAGTAATTGAAACTGAAAAATCAGGAAAATTTGTTTTTCTTTCCCAGATAAACAGAAGACACTCCAATAAGACTGGAAATACCACACACTAATCCTTTTCTTTTTCTAACTTACCTGAAATTACTGTTTCTACTTTTCTTAAAGAAGCATTGATAAATAAATTAGTTAATGCAAACATGTATTTTGTTACTATTTGTGCTGCTTGTTAAAGAAAATCAGACATTACAAACAAGGTTATTTCACAATGACCAAAATAAATACATCTTCCATGTATTCACAACCATTAATTGAACTAGACTTGATTGGGCAACAAATAACTTCATAAGTATTTTTCCACTTGCTGAGAACTAAACACTCAATTTTTATGATAATTATTAACTGAAAAAAAATTCTAAACAATTGTTTTGTGCAATGAGAATGCAAATAATGAAGTAATGAAGAATATGTTTTAAGCAGTAATGAAATCGTAATAATTTATTTGTATTAGAAATGATAAAATGACCCTGACCCCCTAAGTGCTTTTTTAAACTTAAAATAGAGCAAAGTGAAAATTAAGGAAGTTCTTGTTTCTCTTCCTCAGAATGGAAAGAAGATAAGGTTAATGCTTAGTTTTCATTTCTCTAAAATATGTGAATGTCTACAATTAGTTTTCTAAAAATTCAGTGTTCCAGGCAGGTTCACTCAATTTCTTTTTCTCCCTCTAAAATCCTTTAAATTTATTTTAACTATTCTAATGTGATTTATATGAAAATAGGAATTGATACATACTTATACTGAATAATAATGATAACTCAATTTCTTGGGAAAATCCCTATATATATATTTTGAGACTTGCAGATTCCAGAATTCCACATCATCACAACTTAATACATGTGTTACATATCAAATTGGGAAAAGGTGTTTCAAATGCATTTTCTCAGTTCCCATGACTATTTTATTTGTTTGTTTGTAATTACTTTTAAATATTTTCCAAAATGCCAAAATGTGGAAGAAAAAGACCTATTAGTTACCTACTCAATTCAAAAGTTAAAACCATAAATAAGGACATACAAAAGGCCAAATGAATTATCAGTGTGCACTGATTGATTTCTGCACATCTCTGATAAAAAAAGGAATCCAGAAATAGGATCAATTCACTGCATGTATGAGAAGCCCAGTTTCCATGTCTGTTTGGGATTATTGTCACAGGAAATTATTCTTTTGTCTCAGAATTTTGGTTGCCTAATCTTAGGAAAGAGGCAAAACTAGGATTCGGGATGCATATGTAGACTGTAGCACCTGTGATCTATTAACATACAAATATTTTATGTGGATTTTTGAATCCAAAGAAGGCTAGAACTAGAATAAAGAAGAATTCTTTGCCTCTGAGAAAAATAGAATAATGAAATGCTAAATTGGCTGAGACTACCACCCCCAAATTAATCTTAAAATCTCAAGATAAAGAAACATGCAGGAATATTAACATTCTGATTTTCTCACCTGGATTAAAAGTGTCCAGAAATGCTTTTCTTGTATGTGTATAAGAATTTAATTTCACCATATAAATTGAGGACTCTGATTTGCTGGTGAGAGGTGGTGATACAACCAACCACTCCTCTATATTGTCTCTGTGCCTCATTGAAATCTTGTTAACTTGAAGGAGATAATAGATGTCCACAATTGAAATATGAAAGATTCTTTTCCCCATCTTTCTGTGAATCTGTATAAACTGTTATACGGTTGTATTTGAAAGATATATGAATGATTGCTTTTGAAATACCAAGATTAATTTTTCATTGAAATGCATTTGTTTTCATCTTGCTCTAGGGAGCTTTTAAATAATAGCTTTTAATAGGTAATATTACTGTATATATGTTTCATATTTTATATATATCAGGCATTTCTTAAGCATTGCTTTAAGGTGTTTGCTCTAGAAACAGAGTCTTCTGCTCTACTGAGAAATGTAGTTGAGTTGTAGAAATAAAACATAAAGCTCCATATATTTATTACATGTTATCTTACATCATCAAATGTATAAAGATGCTGGATGAATTTACCCTCCTAGCAGCATACAAGATGAATTCTTAAAAAGAATGAACACATAGAAGAAAGATAGATAGATAGATAGATAGATTCAAACAAGATTATGTAGCAATAAGAATAAAAAGAACTGAAAAACAAATAAGAATTTAATTTAATAATATATTTATTGCTACAAAAGCTAGATGCAAGAAATACATGAATTTGAACATTTTTCTATGTTTTAAAATTAAGATTTCCAATTCTAAATGCCTTTAACAAGAGGGAATTAGGATGTGGTTTTAAGATGGAGATTGTTAATATCTGTCTTGTCTCATAGTCAGATTGCCATCTGGTTGCATTAGAACTTTCTAATGTTGCTCCCTATGTAGGAAGGCAGGGCCTATTGGATTAGTCCAACCATCACCTGATGGCTCCACTTGGTTTCCAGAGGGCATTTTGGAAATATCCTGTTTGTCATAAATTGATCATTAATTGGGAGCAAGAGCATATACAAGTAAGTATATATACCAAAGCAACAAATCCATCAAGCCAACATATCCTAAAACTTTTGCATTGTTATTACTTGTACATAAACTTGAGGCTCATGCAGAAACAAGTATTGTTGATGTTAGCTCTATCATTCCATCTGCTTTTCTTCTGAAGAACATACATATGTAAAGTTCAGCTTCATTATAAAAATTATTAATTTATCTTGCAGGCAATTAGACAATTAAAATATAATCCTCTTTTTCTAATATCTGGGTTGTACAATCTGTTACTCTTAGAGCATTATCCTTATGCTTATGTATATGCTGTGAGAACACATGGCCTCAAAGCCACTGTACCATATTTGGCCCAGCTGGGTCAAAGATTGTAACTCAGAAACATCATTAGACACACATAAAGCTAGTGGACTATAGCACTGAAGAAAATAATGAGAAAAGAAACATGAGATATTTTTTAAGATGCTTAAAAATATGAGAAGAAAATGTGTTGCATATTTAAAATAGAACTGCTCTAGTGCAACACATAAGAAATTTGATAGAAGCAAATAAGGTCCATAGAATATTGAAAAATTACACCAAAACATGATTGTAGATTATATGTGAAGAGAGAATATGCTTGTATTCTGCTAGAAAAAGAGATACTAGACTAGGATGATTAGGAGATGAAGCTGTCAATCAAAGGATAATTATAATCTCTTAGACTATATTCCAGCAAGTGGAAAGAATTGGAGAATAATTTGAGAGGCAGAAATGCCTAAGGGAAGTTCAGTATCCAGGCCTGGTAATATTTCTCCTTATCATGGAGACAGGCTTATAAATATTTTTAGTGCTGAGGTCAGTACTGAAACAGTACTCTGTAGATGCTCTGTAGAAGTACCATATTTTTAATAATTTAATAAACATCCATTTTTGTTCCCTTGCTTTATATTGACAATGTCTGTATTACTTTATATATTTCTCATGTCCCACTCAGTTCTTTAAATCTTAGAATAAGAGAGCCATGCATGACGGAAGGGGCTCAAAAGAAGAGAAAGGTTTCAAAGAAATCAGGGGGATCATGAGATTGGGTAGCTGACATAAAAAGGATAATGGAGGAAATGAAATAATTTAGAACTGAGGCTTACCTTCTTTTATTGGCTTTACAGTTATGATTGTGTTGATATAGCTAGAGTACCGGTAGCCTCTACTTCAGACTACAATTGGGACCAAAACTTCTGTTGCCAAGAAATACCTTATTTTATAACATTTTTTTCTGTGGTTGCTAAGCAAATCTGCTTCCCCCACTTGACTTTGTTTGTTGGATTTGCCTTGGGAAGACATAAACAGCAATCACATGACTTGGTGACACTGTATCTATTGTTAATATATGCCAGGTTCTACATTCCATGGCTTGGGACCGGGTTACTTACGGGACCGCCTGTTGCCACCATCAGCCTCCAACCAACCTGTGCGTTCCCACAGGGTGGGCCTCCTTGGAGTACCACCGTCAGGTCGATGTCGCCTGACGGCTCTGAGGGTTCGGGCCTTCTCTGTGGCTGCACCTTCCCTCTGGAATGAACTCCCCCCTGAGATTCGGACCATCAC
>JAEANM010025745.1:0-10883 GCA_017656035.1 Myanophis thanlyinensis
ATAAATAAATAAATAAAAATAAATAAAAAGTTCAGTCAATCAATTGCAACTTCTTGCAAAAGAAAAAGATCTCACTTCCCAGATGTCAGTCGCTTTTCCTGCAGAGCTGCAGGTGTTGTGATGCCCTACCTCCCCGCCAGCCAGCTGGTCTTCAGGTCTCCGGTTCATACATGCACGCATGAGAGAGATAAAGAGGGACTTGCAGTTTGGGCACTTGGTGTCTAAAAGGTTTACCATCACTGGTCTAGGTTGTAGGCCTAGACCAACATGGTTGGCACTGGGGCTACATTTAAACATAGGTGGGCCAGGTTTCAGGCACACAGTGGATGGGGATGAATCACAAATATCAAGATGGTGTAGGAAACCATGGGATAAAAGTCCCACTGCTTTTTTTTATGTGCAACCACAACTGCATAGCTCTTTTGATCCCACTGTTGACTCCTCTGGCTAAGGTGATGTTCCACATGTGTCACAATTGAGTTTTTCTCTTTATCCTCCCTGGAGTTGGAATTTTTAAAATCCCTGTTAAGTTTATTTTGGTACTAAAAACAGAAGGGATATTGAGATTGAAAAAAATGGGATGTGGGACAATGTCATACGCAGCTTGGATGCTTACCCTTCTTTTCCCAAAGAGGCTTTTCAAAGGGGTATAGACCGCACAAGCAGAAAGAAAGATAGGAAAATATTCCTGGATGAAATTCTCTACGAGGAAGAAGGGCAGAGAAATATATGGACCAGAATCACGTGTTTGTTTTACCCACTCCACCTTTTCCCTTAAACCTTGATCTATTGATTTATTTATGAGTCTTTTCTATCACCTCAACTGTATGCAACACATAGCAGTCATGCTTTAATGCCTATTCCCTTCTGGGGACACTGGCATTTCAAGGTTTTATGCCAGAACACCGTGAACTTGAGAATGATACTGTCTTCAAGCTTGGCATACAATACATTAGTCATGTAAAGAATGTATAAATGCACTGCTATAAGTTAGCGTAGATGGATTGCGATAGACTCAGTCACTTCGAGGTTTGTACATTAAATGCAAAAGTTACAGCAAGAAGGGTTGGATTTATCAGATGTTGGGTATGAAAGAGATGGACATGGTTTCTGATACTCTCTGAAAGCAGGAAGTTGGAGCGATGGAATCAGAAAAGGGCAAGGAGTGTCAATGACAGAATATCTCCTTTGCATGCAGAAGTTCTCAGGTTCAATTGCCCAGCATTTCCAGATATGGGTTCATAACCCCTGCCCAAAAGCTTTGGAAGCTATTGTTAGTCATTGTCAGCAATAGGCTAAATGAATTAATGGGCTGATATGGTGTGTAAGGCAACTTCTACTGGTCAGCAACTCTTCTGAAACATACCGCTACTACTACGATTGCTTCTAGAAGCAACATTGTAGAACAACAGGGAAAATAAAGAATGCTGCAGAGAATATTCCGCTATCAGGAGGAAGGGTCATAAATTCACCTGCGAAACTAAACAGTTGTCTGTGGGATAAATAACATAAATAAGATGTTATCTTTGCAAAGGGAATGGTTTATTTCCAAGCTAGGGTTTGTGTTAGGAAATATCAGGCAAAACAAACAAACAAACAAACAAACAAACAAACCATCAGGAACAAGAAGCCTGTGATTTTTTGCAGGGCCATTGTATTGTCCACCTAAAGGACGCAGACAGACAGACAGAGTGTTCATAATTGCCAAAATAGCCATTTAGGGGACTTACCCATATTCCTACAGCTAGGACAAAGATGAAATAAATGACAACAACAATAATGTCAGGAACTCCAAAGGCAAAACTCTTTTCTTCAGGCTTGTCATTGAGTGGCTCATTTGGAGCTGACGTCTGGCTCATGATTGTCGAAAAGTGTTGGCTGTTGCCTCTACAGTTCAGACTGGACTTTGGCACATTTTTCTTTATCACTTTCCCTTAATAAATATTAACAGATTTGAAAAAGCGAAAGTGTTAATGAAACAACTAGGAAATCTATCCAAACATACCAGTTTCTGGCCACTTGACAGCTTTCAGCTTTACTGAGACCATGATACAGATCCGGATTATGTTTCTGATACTTCTGCAATGTGTGAATTAACTGCATAACTTAAAAAAAAAAACTAGGAGAGTTGCCCACAACTCTATTTTGCTTTATGTGATAATGCGTTGGCATTTCTAATATGTTTTAGCAGTTGCACAACCTAAATTTCTAAAGCAATGCCAGATAACTTAACATTTGGAGGTGTTTAAATGGGGAATAATGAAGGGCCCAACCATGGAAGTAGACCCATTCAAAGCATGTAATGATTCAATAAATCAACCTGCCACCTTCAAGGCAATTAAGCCCCAAAGTGATTTTTCCTATTTTGGATTTCACCAAGGCACCCATCTTTACAGGGTTAGGATTTGCCCACTAAAATCAAGGAAGAAAAATTGCACAGTTTGTACTGGAAAGGAAGATAGATAGAATGCTGAGAAATGAATCATTTTCAAATTCTGGGGGAAAAAAATATTTTGCCTGTTCTTGAAGATGATAGCTATGCAAGGGTTTGGGAAGATCCTTTGAAAGAGGTGTTTTGTCACATATAGTAGTATGGTGATGTGCAACTAGTCAGATTCAAAATGGAAAGGAGACTTTGGACAGGAAGGGTGCTCAGTTCATCTTTGTTTCTGAGTTCATACAGCAGCTGAACCAGCATCTTCCCCAAAACACTGCTTTGGATACAAATAAGTACATATTCCTACAGTGGTGTAAATGAAGCATTTCTCCAAATCTTTAAAACAGTTCCATTCTCCCCCCCCCCAGGCTTCTGCAATTATTTTGGCAGCTGTTGCCAGCTGACCTCAAACATGGTCTGCGGGCATGGTCACTTTGCTTTGCATTAGTCCCAGCCTTCCTGAACTCACAAAGTTGTATTGTTTTACTGAATTCAGTGAGATTTAATTTGTAGTGAGTAAACATTAGAAGAGTAAATTATAATGTAAACCATCCTAATAAAACAGTTTCAAGAAACCTTTTAGCAATTGTGCAACAGAAAGCGGTATGCATTAACACAGCACCATCTTGTGGCTATAAAGAAAGCAGGCAAAAGAAAGTTTAATATATAGCCAGAATTGCTTTGCTCTGGTCAGTAAAATGTTCATGTTTTTCTCTTATGTTCCTGTGTCCAGAATTAATGGCTATGGTAGATGTGTTGGGGATTATTTTCATTTAATCTTTCACACTGTTCACAACAACAGAAGCACATTACCAGCTGTGGGAATAACTGGCAATTAATGAAGAGACAATATACAAATTAAGCAAAAATAAATGCGAGTAAGCTGAAAATGGTCTCATCCTCACAGCCTACCTAGCATCAAACTGGCTTATATCTGTCATCATTCAACTATCCACTTTTTTTTTTGTATAAGAAAATTGACCAAATGTTTAATCTCTCTCTCTCTGTCTCTTTTTCTGTCTGTCTGTCTGTCTGTCTTTCCCCCCCCCCCACCGATTTTTAATGAAATGTCTTAATGTCACTTTTAGCCATGTTATCACATTCACTATATAAAATACATCAAAATGTAAAACAGCATGTTTTACTGCAGAAGTTATCTGAATTCAGTTCTGAAGTCTGACACAAAAGTATATTCCCTTCCCTCTTCTATTTGTCTTTCGCCTTTGAAAAGCTTCAGGAGAAAGATACATTTTCTTTTTCAGATACCCTCTTGATATCTGAATCACAAACAAACATTCTGCACAGTCTGGTCAAAAAAAGCCAAGTTGGCAGCTGTCACAGTACGATTGAAACAACACATAAAAAACAGGTGGAGCTTTGTTTGCACTGTCAGTTACATCTCGGTGTTTGTTGTTTAGTTGTATCTGAAGACACTCTTGAATTTAATTTAATTCTAGAAATGTCAGAAACCACAGAAAAGTCTGAAACACTGTTCTTTCTTTTGTGGTCTTCTTGTTTTGCCCTTCCAAATACAAGTGTCATTGTAGATATAGAAGATTACTAGAGACCTATCTAGCTCACTTTCACGCTCTTTGTATGTAGAAATGACCCTAAAGGAAACAGCAATGCATCCCTGAACCTTTCTACAAAGAATGCTATCAAGTAAAGCTTAATATAATCCAGGAACTTTTGCAACTAACCCTACAAGCTTGTGACAATGATGAAAACATGAATACCCTAAGTATTCTTAAGCATAACAGAAGCATAAGAATGCTATGCTCTCTTTAATAAGCAATTGAAAAATCTAAACTTTCATCCTGACACTTGCTTCACCATCACCACTATCACCACCACCACCACCATCATCATCACCACCATCATAATCTGTTCCCGAGTAGCACAATACCTTGAACTCTTTTCCTGCCTTTGCTTGGCTCTTTTCTTTTCAGTATTATGCCTGTCTTGCATCATCTCAGTTTTGGTTCTTGTCAAAGTGAAAGGAAGCAATAAGCTGGCCTGGGGATCCACCTTTACATTCAAGGTTATGTGCACTCCTTCCTGGTACACCCTCCTTCTCTCAGCTGGGTTTCACAACTTGATACTTGTTTGAATGACATTTGCTTTGGCTTGGCTTATTTATCATACGGTGCCAATTTCTGTCAAAACCACCCACCCGGAAAAACTGGTCATTGATCATTTCAGTCAGTGTGCTCCACCTAAGACTTTCAGCTCTGTCATTATTTCAAAATAGTAAGAGAAAACCTTTAAAATGGAAACATTCAATGTAAATGTGATTCTACATAAATAGCAAAACAATTGAGGTTGAGTGAAAATTCAAAGCAAATGCAAGACATTTTGAGAGAAGGGTTGTTTTTTGTTTTTTGTAGCCTGCATGGGTACAGAAAATACTTCTGATGTGTGTCTCAACTCTATTATGAATTGTGTTCTCCAAAGTCCTTCCCAGATTCACTTCTCCATGTGATCTGGGAGTTATCAGAGTAATGGTCTATTTTACTAGAATATGCTATATACACAATTCAGAAAATAAGGCCAGAATTAGAAAAGAGGAACAGAAATGAAGAAAAACATACAGTCTGTTGAAGAGCAAGGGGGAAACAGTAACCCCACTCTACTGCTGTAAAATAATTATTTAATAAATAATTCCACTTATTCTTAAATTGTTCTGTTCGTTATAAAGCAGAACATATGATTTGTGCAAGTTGGAAAGGGAGGCAGGCCTGATAATGCTTAAAAGACATAATAATGGAGGGACTAGTACTCACATTACTAGTCTTTTACTTCAACATAAACAGTCTGCAGCACAGATAGCAGTGGAAACAAGGTTTTATATTTGTGACTGATAAAGAGAAGAGAATAATGTGGTATTAGAGCTATTTTACTAACTACTTAGACCATACAGTACATATAACACTAATGCCACAGAACCCTGATAAACTAAAATAACTAACAGAAGGGTTCAGTGACTTCAGAAAAAAATGAATTGTAGACAGATACCAGTTTTAATCCAATACCAAGAGAAAGAGATAGATTTTTACATCACAGAAGTCATGACTCATGTCTTTGGCATTGATATAGAGCTTTGGAGAAGAGTCTTTGTATAGGCTAATGCTAGGTGTTACTTGAGAGGACTACCTAGCACCAGCCTATTACAAAGATTCTCTCTCTATTCCCAGTGAGGAAATAAATCTAAATTACTTTTGTTTAAAAAAAAAATTAAATTGCAAATACACAGAATTATTTAAACCAAGGAATAGCACTCTAGCATTATCCACATATACAAAGCAGGTTTATAGGTTTGAGTTTCTGGACTGTGTGCTTGTGATGGGGAAAAAAATAAAATTTTGTTGCTTATAAAGGTATGTTGTTATAGAAGTATATACTATTGCATAAAAGTAAAAAGTTCAGCTTGTAATGTTATTATCTTCTACTGTGAGAAAGAGTTAGAAGTCAATATTTTTTTTATTTTTCCTGTCCTGCCCCACATTTTCTCTTCCTAGTTTTCTATTACTTTTTTATTTTCCTTTGTATCTTATATTTTGATTTTAAAAAGTACAAATTTAGCAAGTAAGAATTAAAAGACTCAACATCAAGAATCCAGCAGACCATTTCTAAATACGGGATGCTGCATGGAAAAGGAGAATAAATATCTGCCTTACAACAAAAACTACAAAAGGTTGAGGGAAAAACAACTTTCAATATTTTTTTTTCTTTTTGGTGCGTTTAATAGGAAAAACAGTGAACAGTCATCATACAGTGATGAGTAATCTACAAGCTTCTTATTTAAATTAATTTAAAAACTGAGCAATAATGCCTCAACATTTAAGTATTGAAATCCAGAAAAACACTTCATACCATGGTGTAATACTTCAGAAATTGGTATTACAGCAATACTGATGCTGAAGCACCAGCAAATAGCTTTTATTAGTAGAGTATAAACTGAAATTTAAGGCAATACACACAAGTAAAAATGTAGTTTGTAGCTATATTGACTGCAAAATTCAAAAATATTGTTAAAGCAATGTAACATAATACACAGTAGAAAGATGTACTTAAAGCCTGTTTCATAAAGCATGGAATAACATTCTATTTTCAGCAATAGTCCTACAATATCTCCCCAGAGAAAGTGTATATTTTAAAACTAAAATGAAAATTCCCATACAAAACATCTCTTAGGTATTCATAGTGTTATGGAAAACTTGACTGGATCAAGTCAAGGTAGCTGAAATAACATTTTTTATAAGCAACTGAGACTGGGGAATTCTTACCTGGCTGTACACTTACCCTAATATTAATTGGGTTAGGGAGACATATTGGCAATTGTATTTGAAGACATAAATAGATGACATCATCTTCAGATCACCCCTGATCCATCAAGAAGGCAGTGTGAACTTGTTTTTTTTCTGTTCCAGTTCTAAAGTGATGTTTTCAAGCATTTCTGGCACAAACTAGGCCATACAAACTATCTATAACATATCTAAGTATTCTTTGGGGCTGCCTGGCTCCTATTAATCCCTAGAGACTCCCTCTGGTCTCTGGCCACTGATTTTCAGGGCTTTTGGGACTCTTGGCAATGGGAGAATCAGGAGTCACCCACTGTGCCAATAACTCCTCTTTCCTACTTCTCTTGCCATCACTGCCAGATCCCTAAGTTATCTATGCTGAGAGGAACATCAAGAGAAGTAGTGTGTTTTGGGTGGGGAAGCATCTCTTTAGCCATCAATAATTGTATCTTATAGTAAAACAGGGGTGTCAAACTCAAGGCCTATGGGCCAGATATGTCATGCGCTGGCCACACCTACCCCCGGTTAAGCAAAGGGGAAAAAAAGTTGCGACATATCACATGACAACAACATGACGATGTACATTTGACACCCCTGCAGTAGAATTGCACAAAATCATGGAACTGTTAAAGGGAGGGAAGTGGTATAGTATTTGAAGTTGTGATGAGGATTATTTGATGAGGAACAGGGTACAAATATTTCCCGTCAAATGAACAAATAAATAATTGCTACTGCTGATCTGAGGGTTTATACAAATCCCAGCCACTGAAATATATAGCTATTATCAACTGATTTCATGTGCCTACTCATAAAGCCAGGATGTCAATAGAGTCTGTTCTTGTTTTTCTGGTTTCTCCTGGAAAGGATTTGATTATAACTTATGAGGAAATACGCTCCAGTCAAAATCACTTCTTGGCAAAGTACAAGACTGAAAGAACAGCTCTGCACATATTATTTAATGCAGTCTCATTTTCAGCCTCAAGGAACTCAGAACAGTAATTTAATATCCCTCATATATTTTTTTCCTCTCTCTCTTCCTCCTTTTCCCTCATGGATACACAGAGGCAAGTTCTATAGGTAAGCAGGGATATGAAATCTGTTTGACAAATCCAATCCTTAAATCCCTACACCACACTGATTTTGATTAAGCCTAACCCTAACCTTAAGGTATATTAGGCAACACAAAACTAGTCTAATAGTAGTCATCATTCTGTTTATTTCTAATGAATCATCTCTTGATTGTGCAGATAATAAGCAAAAAGAACCCAAATATTTACCAAATCAGGTTTTTAAAAAAAGGTTAATGATGTTCTAACAAAAGATATTTTAACATATCTTTGAATGGACTTTAAAACATTATCCTTTGACTTGTGGTTCATTTATAGGCAGCTTTGTAACTTAAGTCAGAATTACCCATTGCAAAAAGCTCAAAAGTTTAACGTATCCTTGTTTGTAGTAATTCACTAGCCTTTTTCTGAACTCTGTGCTTTTTGGCTTTTTTAATTCTTAAAATCTGTTACGGTATACTTGAGTTTATGGTTTTATTTGCATTGTAAGCATGACATAATAAGTTGCAGTCATAAGAAGAGTTCAGCTGGATGAAGAATGTATGTTCAGTAGTGGGACTGGAGGATAATAGCCTCCTTTCTGAGGCAGCTGGTATTTAAATTATCCTGTCTTTAAACCAGAAGGCAATATTCATCTATCATCAATGATTCAAAATCCCCTATTGCCAAATCCCCCTTTTCACAATTCCAAATTATAAAAATGTGCTGTCATTATTTTTTTAAAAAATAAAATCCATGTAATCTCTTGTGTTGGATTGTGCATGTGTGTGCATGTGTGAATGTAAATTTATGCTGAACAGTGAGGATTGGAAACGTGAAAGGCTTCTCATAAACCCAACCAATTATTATGCAGTCTTAAGAAATAGCATGTAAACATTATTATGGTGCAAAAGATTCATTTTCCTCATGGGGAAAAAAGCAATGTGCTAGAAATCCAATTAAAACTAAGACATAGCCATTCTATTCCATTCAAATCTCAAGCTTGTATGTTCTAAGCCAGTGTTTCTCAACCTTGGCAACTTTAAGAGGTTTGGACTTCAACTCCCAGAATTCCCCAGCCAGCAAAGCTTTTCTGGCTGGGGAATTCTGGGAGTTGAAGTCCAAACATCTTAAAGTCGTCAAGGTTGAGAAAGACTGTTCTAAGTGATACTTGATTCCTTCTCTAGAACCTGATTTTAATTACATAATTATCATTTGTTTTCTCCATGAGCAAGAAGCAAAGGAATTTAAAATCAGAATCCCAGCCTAGATCTGAAATCAAGCTACTACATTGAGCGCCAGTGTGAATGAGATTGAAATTAATTCATTCAAAATTTCCAGCAATTTCAAACTGAGATTCTCATGGGATGTTCTGTGCACTTAGTAGCATAGTTTTATTATTATTATTATTTCCTTAAACAGCAACAACAAAGTGTCCAACATTTTGTTCTTCTGCCAAAGATGTCGTCTCATTCTCAGCATGCTTTAAAAAAATTTTGTGTGTGGAAACAAAAGTACTTATGTTTTTTTCTTTAATCAAAGCAGTCAGTTTTGGCATTTCTGCCAACTTCATCAACTTCTGCAACCATAGTTCCATGCTAGGAATCAAAGTGCCCTTCCATTTTTGTGCATATAATAGTCTTGCTGCTGTTAACATATATAGTAAGAAAGGTCCAAATATTTTTTCTCCAGTTCTTTTTCCATGAGACCCAAAAGAAAAAGTTTTGGTTTCATTTTTATCTCCATTTTCAGAATTTTCTGCATTAAAATATGAATCACACTCCAATTTTTTTTTTACTTTCTCACATGTCCACTATAAATGATAAAAAGTACCATATTTATTTTTACACTTCCAACATTCATTTGACTCGCCTTTATACACCTTGGATAATTTATCTGGTATTAAATACATCATCTTATAGAAATTCTCTTTTAGATTATAATTTAATGTAGATTTTAAACCCTTTGTCCACATATTTTCACATTATTCAAGCATCACATTACGTCCAAAATTCCTTGTCCACTGAATCATACAATGTTTTACATGTTCATTTTCTGCATTCAATGTCAATAGCTTTTTATAAATCTTAGCAATAATATGTTCATCGTTGCCACACATTGAAAGCTCCCATTCATTTTTAACAAAGTCAGATCTATAGCACTTTTTATCCAATTTGAACTTTTCTTTCAGTTGCTGTTATGTAAACTAGTGGCAAGCTTATCCTTCTGTTTCAAGATCTTCCCTTGGCTTTAGTATTGGGTTGCCAGAATTAAAAGATACAATTTTACCATATGTCAGCCAATCTGGCTTTGCCACGGTTTTTTTTTCTAAAAAAGGCTTCCTGTGGTGATACCCAACAGGGCAGCTTCATAGAAAGCCTTATTTTATATTTATTCCAACTCTTAGTATGATACATCTAACAAAATGGTTGTTAAAATCAACATTAACTTTACTTTTGTCATACCATAAGTAGCTGTGCCATCCAAACCTTAATTCATAGTAATTAGCCCTCTAATTCGAGTAATCTCTTTGTTCTGAGCTTTTGACCAGGTCAAACAGCATGCATTGAAATACAATTTCATATCTGGTAGACCCAACCCCCCCTCTTTCTTTGGCATCTTGCAATAACTTATATCTAGTTATTTTTTTCCTCTTGCCACATAAACTCAAGAGACATCCTTCTGCCATTGTTTAAATGGATTGTCAGTTGTGAGTATTGGTAACGTCTGAAATTTAAAAAGCATCTTTGGTAAATTTTTGAAAGTAATCTTAAAGAAGAGGTTTACATGTTTGTTTTCCTTTCAGATTTAATTTAACCAGTTTGACTGCAGATTAATTGAGTAATAACTGTACTATTAAAAATCAAACAGTCACTCTTTTTTTACTCTAAGATTAAGGTAAATTTTCTATGAATTTCTCCTAGGTAGAATGTGGCTTTCTTAAATTTACTTTAATCTTAATTTAGTTTTCTATTAAATTGATGGAGAAGGGATTAAAATGCAGAATCATGCTTTGGCATATCACAGTAGTATACTTATTTCCTTGAGTTTTCCTGTCTTCCTAGTGAGTTCTAAAATTTATTTATTTATTTATTTATT
>JAEANM010025746.1:0-10882 GCA_017656035.1 Myanophis thanlyinensis
ATTCAGGGAGACCGGTATAGATCTATTTCAGGCTTTTTTGCCATCATCAGCCGGCCATACCCTTATGGGATTTGAATATATATATATATGTCACATAGATACCATTGTGATTGCCTGAGTAAGCACCATTATGGAAATAAAGAAAATTAAGTAATAAACAAAATAAATGAAAAAAAAAAAAGAAATAACTAAGAGAAAACAATGAAAGAAATTCATTTGTATTTTTGAAAACCAGTCAGGATGACATCTTTTCCATACAACACTTTCTACAAGATCTTTTATTCTTTAAAGTTTTGACTTACCTGTTTTTGAAGTACTCATGTACATTTCTCATACCCTTTCAGATACATTTAATGCTCTAATCCACCTGTAATTTTTGCCTTTGCACAAGGGAACAATAACAACAGCCATCCAACTGTCAGACACAGAATAAAATCTTTACAGGTGTCAAACAAAATATGGATATACTAAGCCAGTGGTTCTCAGCTGGGGGGGGGGAGGGAGGGCGATATTATCCCGAGTGGGTGGTCTATGAAGAAATGTTACGATTTAAATCTTGAATTAAGTCTTGGTAGTCCATAGCCATGGTCCATGGCCACAAAAGTTTTTTATGGAGGTTCGTGGTGATGAAAAGGTGGAGAACACTGTACTAAGCAAATTGCATGCATATTTTATCATTTTTTCCAGTTGTCCCATCTGTAGGATGCTGCAGCCTTATCATTTTTAGTTAATATGTTATTAGTACTCTACCCTGAATTAAGGGATTAGAGAGCCGTAAAGGGGGAGATTTTTTTAAATATTAACTGCCTATCGTTTCTTCATTTTAATTTTGTTTCTATAGTTTTTAAGTTTTTAATAAGAACAACAATGATAATTGTTCTAGGTATTTATTGATTCTTTCAGCTTTGCTTTATTCCATCTGGATTCACTTGTTTTGTGAGATGGATAGCTATGTAAATTGGATTAACTAACTAACAAACAGAAAATTCTCTTTCTACCTGACAACATTCTGATGTAAATGTCTGTTCAGATATTGAAATGCATATTTGCTTGAATATTTAGACAGATTAAGGAAAGTCAAGCATAAACATTGTTATGAAAAAGTAGTATTCTAGAACAGTGGTCCTTAAATTAAAGTTAATCACTCCAGGACAATAAATTGGGTATCCTCTGGGAATAGAGCAATTTGTAATCGAGTGATTGTGAATTGGGGCTCTAGTTTGGGACAAACACTGCTGTAATTGTTTGTCTGGGTTTGTGTGGGGCGTCACAACATTATTCCAGACTGGAAAAAGGGATAATTTGGGAAGATAATTTAAGAACGTCTGTTCTAGGAGGAGCTAATACATTTGAAGTGAATGTTTAGTTTCATTTCACACAGAAATAAATACTTTTAGAAATAACTTCCAACGATGGAATGGCAGTTATTTGGGGAGGCTCCTCAGCATGGAAACAAAAAATTGATAAGTCAAGGTCATGAGTGTGAGAAATTTTTGTTTATTTATTGTTTTAGTTCTAACATTTTACGGTTAGCTATAAAGGAAAAGTAAGGTGTGTGTGTGTAGGTCTAGGTCTAGGTGTGTTCGAGTATTTTCCTGTGAAAAGACCTACATACCTGTACCTGTGAAAATCTATGAAAACATATATATAATACAAACACACACACAGTGTGTATTTGTGGAAACATGTGAAACCTTTTACTATAATATTTTTTCTTGTGTTTATAGAAAAACAAAGGTGAACTAGTAATGACTGTCCAAAGAAAAAAGATTCTAAATTCGGCATTCAATCCTTACAAAGGTACATAAAATATTTTGTAATAGCAAACTTATATTTACATTTGTGGATTAAAAACATCTGGATCAACAAGTCATCAATATAGCTCACAAATATCTAAAATAAAATAGATGCACCACGATCATTATAATTTAAAGAAAAGAAATTTACTTTCATCCAAGAAAGAACAAGACAATGCTATCTTTTCATTAAGGTAATTTGATTCCATATTCCCTTGTAGTAAGAAAAGGCAGTTTAAATATAATAAGAGTCCGAGTCATCAGGGGATGTACTTGTCAGTGTTGCTCCCCCTCCCTTTATTTTAAAAACAATCTCAGTTGGTTGCTTATATTTTTTTCTCCTTGCCTCTAATCCCTAGTAGTCAGGACTTTGAGACCAATTTCTTCAGTGTGCACTAGCAGGGGTTTCAACATAACACCAGCTGGATAAAACAGACAATGTACTGTGGCTTAAAAAGTGCCAAATTGAGACTACAGTGGATGCTGTATTTCAAACCTCTCTGACAGCATCAGAGAGGATAGATCAACTGAACACATCAATAAGTGAAAAGAATTTCCTTAAAGTGGGATGGACTAGTTGCTGAGAGCATACCTGCTTTTATGCTTCTGAAGCTTGTCTTAATATAAGTAGGGTTTTTTTTCCCTCTGCTGCCTCAAAGCTATTTCCTTCATTACTCCAGACTTTATGGGCTATGCTCTTCACTCAGGGTAGAAAGCAGATTTTTTTTTTTAAGACTGCAGAAAAGTACTCTAACCTTTTTGCAATCTTAACATTACAAAAAATAATTTGTGATTGCTATTACTACAACATATGCATAAAAATGTGAAATCACAGCTGCCCAACCTTTTAGCTGATCTTGTCTTTCATATGCATCAAACTCTTCCCCCAAACTAGAATACCGTAATGGATTGGCACAACATATCTATGGATTTAAGCACTGTAGCCTTTTTTAATTGATAGATGGAAATTTTGTCAATGCTCATATTTTCTAAGTGCTGTCCAAGATTTTGCAGTATGGTATCCAATGTACTGATAACCTCTGGGACCAGTTGGGCCAGATGTTTATACTGAATTTGGCATTTTTGTCCATCTGTTGAGGCCTTCCCAAGGACCTGGGCCAGGCAGATATAGTTGTTTAATAATATTAAATAAAAGCATGTGTTTTGTTCAGCTTAAAATGTAATATCTACTTCAACCTGCTTCATCTTTTAGCCTTCACAGTCTTTTAGGCTAAGGGATATATCGAATTTTTGGGGGATTTTCAGGTTAGATTTTTCACTAGGAGACTATAAAAAATACAGAATACAGTACTAATAACATACAGTAGTTTGTAATATAGTTACTTGTTTGTCTCTGATTCTGCTTGGAAGCATAACTAATATATTCTGGATGATATGATGAAGAGGAACAAATCATAGATATAAAGCAAGTATACCATTTTGGCCAGCAAAATATAATGTTCTTGCAATTTTTGCATCAAAGCATATGAACGTATACCCTTGCAACTGTACAGTATATATTGTGTTTCATTGCAGGAGAAGCTTGGGTTTGGTTCTGTTGGATGTTTTGCTGAAAGTCTTTTGTAACAGAAAAAAAGCCATTTCTTTGAAGCTAACAGATTTGAAGTGTCAAATTAATAATTGGTCAGTATTAAACTTGTTTAGTTAACAGAGAGAAGATAAGTATCATGATCCAGAAACCTGGCTCCTCCATGTCACTTTGGGGACGTATCACATCTTTACAGCAGCAGTTAGCTGTAGTACAGAAATCAAAAAGAACAGCAATATCATCTCTCAAGAAAGCAAGAGAAGCAAATAAAAGATTAACATCCCAGTTACATCTGACCAAACAGCAACTTCAGGCCAGCAAACAAACTGTTCAGGTAAGTTTATTGTAGTCTTGATGTTACAAAAGTCTAATGTTTACTGATTAAATGTGCAGGATTGTAATTGTAAGCCTATAAGTTCCAAACAAAGTTGAATATCACCCTGAAATTGGTCATATTATTTACTGAAATCATGCAGATGGTTCACAAATCTGTCTGAAAAGATCAGGATGATGCACAATGCTTTTTGAACACAAAGTGACAAGATACGAAGATGACAAGGCTGTAATTGGTTCGTTTCTCAAGCGATACATATTTTGCTCTAAATGATTTATTTTCCTGCATCAGTTTTATAAAAATAGAGATGGCAGCTATGGAGGCAGGTTTTCCTGATAATTGATGTAAAGAATTAAATCACATTTATAGAAATTCTGAACTGCTGTAGATTATATACGAAGAACCACCACTGAAACTTCTGAATGCATTTATAATTATGGTACTCATCCTGACTTTAGTAGGCAAATATATTTTCATAAAAGACCAGCATTTTGTGCACTAGTCAGTTTGCATTTTTTCCCCCAATTAACTCCCACAGCTCATAAAGATACCTTATTTTTATATAATTATGTGCTATAACATGGAATCAGCTAGTGCATTTATACATCTCCACCTTCAAATATAATTTGAATTGTGTCATGGCCTTTGTTTTTAACACATAGTCAGATTTATAAATGCCCTTTTAAAATGCACATTTATTGGTAGTTTAGAAAGCCATAGTCCAGTCAAAAAGACTTTCTATGTAGGAGCTGATTTCTACATAATACCAGCAATGTAAATGCAGTTGGACATCCACATTGCATTGATCATCCAGAACCCAATAATGGATATACACTTTCCTCCATACAAGTAGGACTTTGCATTTGAAGTATTAGCTTTACATTAATTGATAAGAATAGGAAAAAAAAATGTGTAGAAAGCAAAGGAATAAGCAAGAACTATAAATAATTACAGACATTGGTACTGCTGAAAAACATGGATAACTTTGATGAATCACTTTAGCATCAGTCATTGCTTAGCTAGAGTAATCTGCCCAATTATTTAATCCTTAACACCTAAAAAGGATTTTTCTCTTTTTTCTTTCCTTCCCTGTGCATACCCCTTCTCTTCATTCTTCTCCCTCCTGTTTTATTCCCCCTTTTTTGGCTGCTCCTTTTAGATTCCTTTTGGAGGAAGCCAAATGTGTACATTTCTCCATAATAGTAATTGTGTGTTAATATATGAGAATATTTGCTTGTGAGAAAGAATGATTGCTATATGTAGATGCAAGACCAGCTGATTCTATAAATATAGTAACTTTTTTTTACAGGCAAATAAAGTTAATCAGCAGTTATTTATTAATTATGTTTTTTGTCTTGGATCTTTCCTTTTTGGAGTATTGTTTCTGGCATACAGTATATATGACACATGCTACGAAAATAATGTACCATATTTTTTTCTTGCTGGTATTACTAACACATAAAAAGATAAGCCATAACATATAAGAAACATAAATGCTGTTCAAAAGAAGTAAATAATATAAAGCAAATGTGAGAATCTAGGCAAAACATGTAAATATGTGCCAATTCTGATTTCTTCTCAGCATCCATTTTTAACTGGGGTACTACAGGGCTTGACTTTTTCTCTCCTTTGGTTTAATATCTACCTGAAATTTCTGGGTTACCTCATCAGTTTGGGGTCAGCTATGATCAATATGCTGATGATGCCCAATTATGCCTCTTGACCTTGGGACAACAAACGGATATTTTTGAAGACTTGTTCAAGTGTCTGGAAGCTAGGCAGGCTTGAATAGGAAGGAATGGACTCAAGGTTCTGCCTAATAAGACAAAATGGTTGTTTGTTTGATCCCTTCATCCCCACCTCTGGTTCTGGGGACATTCCATTTTTAGTCGTTAATGAGGTTGCACTTCCCCATGTGAAGCTAGTGCACAATCTAGAGATCCTCTTAGACTCACCGCTTCTGTGATAGCAGCTATGACCAAGGAGGCCTTTGCACAGGTTCATGTGGTACACCAGTTGTGACCCTTGTTGGGTAAGAAGATCCTTAAGACAGTCACTCAAGCTTAGTCACTCTGTATGTAATTTCCCAGGATTGAAGAAGACTGGGAAATTACAACTGGCCCAGAGCAGCATTGCAGGAATGCAGTATTATAGGAAGTGTGTGTGATATGAGCACATAGTGTACCCCTACTATTTTTCAAGCTGCACTAGCTGCCAGTTGACTTCTGGTTGCAATTCAAGGTCCTGGTTATCACTATAATGCCCTTCACAGCTACTTGAGGGAATGCCTTTCCCCATATTTTTTCCACTGGTCTAGTGAGACCAGCTAGAGTAAAGACACTTCAGAACCCATCAATCAAGTAGGATCACTTTGTGGGCCCCATGAAGCACGTTCCTGCACTGCGGAATGCTATCCCTCTGGAGATCTGTACTGCTCTTATCCTTTTCCACAAATCGTTAAAGACCAAATTAAACCCCTTTGATTGCTCTTTCTTTGTTTCTTTCAGTTAGCTGTATTTTTTGTCTCAGAAGTATGTTATTTTCTTTTTAATTTTTTAAATGTGAACTGCACGGAACAGCTGTGGGTTTGTGTGACCTTAAAGCAGAAATTATAAATAAATTTTGCCTTAAAATATTTATAATTTTTAAATCATTTGTGCCTTCAGGTTGTGTTGACTCTTGACAACCGTCTGTCTATACTAGTCTCTGTAGTTATGATACTCTTAATAATGCTACCAAAGGAGTAATCTATCCTTTAAAAGAAGCTGTAGCTCTTGTCCAGTAGCAATTAAGGAGATAAAATACCCTTAGTAAAATTGCAGGTATAAAATGTAGGTATTTTAGAAAGAAAACTTGTTTTTCTGAAACTATTGCTCAGGAGAAATGGATTTAGATACTGAATATTTTAATAATCCATGAACAACAGCAG
The DNA here is from genome assembly GCA_017656035.1 of Myanophis thanlyinensis. Taxonomy (NCBI): domain Eukaryota; kingdom Metazoa; phylum Chordata; class Lepidosauria; order Squamata; family Homalopsidae; genus Myanophis; species Myanophis thanlyinensis. Next base: position 6,609 of record JAEANM010025746.1, read on the forward strand.
ATATTTTCATGTACTATGTTTCTCAGGATGTAATAAGAAATGTTATACTGTATGATCTTTGGCATCTCTGAAATATAGAGAAGTATGGAGCAAAAATAAAGAGTGAATTGATTCCAAAAAGTTTAAAATTGAAATGCCAGTAGCTTTACAGAATTTTGTTCCAATAACATATAAATAACATCACATTCATGTAACATTATCCATATGTAGTATAATAGCTCAGCTTTGTAAATGTTGATACATATTGTATATAGAGAAGATAACCTTTAATTAAATAGAGATGAAGAAAATAGTTTGTTAACTAACAGATATAGTTTATGAATTGACAAACATTTATGCAGTCACACTTGAATATAATGCTCTGGTAGTATGAAATCTGTTCTCAATTTAAGAGAGATGTTCTAGATTTTATATAGACAGAACTATTATAATATCTGCAACTTGAGTATTGGCAGATGTTCCTTGATTCCTATATACAGTGGTACCTCAAGATAAGAAATTAATCCGTTCCAGGGTGGCCTTTGTATCCTGAATTTTTCTTATGTTGAAGCAGCCCATTCAGCCAATACGTGATTTTGGCTCCCCCCTCAGGCTGACAAGGATTGTGTTTTTGTATCTTGGAATTTCTTCTTATCCTGAAGCAAAATAGTTTTCGAGAGACCCTTTGTATCTTGGATTTTTTTTAACATGAAGCATTCTTATCTAGAGGTACCACTGTAGTTGTATAGATATATATGTATGGATGTAGATGAAAAGCTGTAGACACATATATTGTATATAGAAGCATATAATAGTAAGTACATTGTTTGTAGTAGAATACAAACGTCTATGTTGTATTTATTTAATTAGATCTGCAATTTCTTAAGTGATTCTGGGTAATCCTTTTACTGTAATTTTTTTAACACAGCTTTATATTGCATGGCATAGCATGGCATTACATGTTACAATGCTGCTATATGTTTATTGCAAATTAAGAATTGTGTGCCATTCCTAAAACTCATGATGTATGTTGATCTAAAGGATATTGTATGTAAATAAAGAAGTTAAATTGTACAAACTGTTTCAAAATCACAGACTCTTGATACTGCTATGAAAGGATGTGATATTTCAGAGATTCCTTTGAAAAATATCATTATTGGCAAATCCAGAAAAAAAAACTTTTTTAAAAGGTTGTTTTCGTTCTCCTGCATTCCCCATGCCTGATGGCAGTGCTGTAATTTTCATCACCAGATGTCTGCTCAGATTAAGGCATCCTCTGCTGTATGTACTAGAGTAATGACAATTATACATGGGTAAGATATAACATTTGCACAGCAAAAACACATAGAGACACAAGGGATGTACAATTCAGTGCAAAACTGCCATATTGTAATTTAAATCAGTAATTATTGTCTTTTAAATGTAGCAACCCAATTATAAAGGCCCCCACAACTACAAAGTTACCCAGAATCCTTTGCTATGGTTCCCATAGTGCTCTAGAAGTGGCACCATAGGAGTAATTGTATTGTTTTATGGGTTGCCTTTGACATCAGAAAAGGACTTAGTAGCAGAGCGAACCATCTTCATCTGAAGAGGCCAGGATTTACAAAAAGGAACAGACTTTCAACCCACTAGGTAACTGTTTGCAGCTCCTTTGGGTAGCACTACACAAAAGTTGAAAGCAGTTCTTCAGGAGCATTCTTCCAGATGTGTAACTGTTCTCTTTCTTTTTAAAGTCTCTGTTTGATATTGCCATATTTCAACCTAAAGAATTCCTGCAATAGTACTTTAAAATCCACTGCAGGCACTTCTTGAACATTTCCAGCGTTGTTAGTAATTTGTAAAAGAAAATCTTGGCTACCTGATGCTTTCTTCATTTTACACTGAAAGACTTCTGAGCGTTTTAGAGTTAGCTGCATTTGGCAGAACTTGGTAAAAAAAAGATACATGTGTTCAGGTTTTTTTAAAGACAGCCTGAAAAAATAAAAATGCCATTTATTTTTTCACTCTTCTTCAAACTCAGATCAGTTCTACTACTCTTGTTCAGTTCCAAATTCTTTACATTCCCTAAAATGTAGGTGGTATGTTATAGAATTACAATAGAGCAGGCATCCTATCTGAGTTTTGACTAATCTCAGTAAGGTCAGACCTTGATAATACTAAATGACACACCACCAAGAAATATCAGGGTAGTAACCTAGACTGGAAAGTTCACAAATTATTCCAGAAGAATCCAGCACCAAATATTTCCATGTTGTTGCTAAACCACTACAGGGATATGTTCCTGAAATCACCAGGAATCAATTTTGAATAGTAAAAGCTCTTTTATCTTACATATGAAGCATCATTTCTTACATCCATAGTCTACTATTTAAATGAGTTCCCAATCCTAAATTTGAATGAGAATGAACAGGTTTGCTTTTGCTATATAACCACAGACCAACTAAGATAGAAAAAAATTGTTACTTCTTCCCAAAGATTTTTTTTCATAAGACTTTCCAAATATTGTATTCTAGGAAGAAAGCTTAATTTCACAGACAATCTATTTTCTACTACCTTCTCTTATTGCTATCATTATTCTGATTGTTAATACTATTGCATGTATACTGAGAGCTTCTGCACCGGCAACAAATTCCTTGCGTATCTAACCACACTTGACTAAATAAAGTATTTTTTTCTGTTCTAGTTCTAGTTCTATTGGTTTTAAGGTTTGGTTTTAACTTTCTACGTTTTAACTTAAATGTAACTGTCGGCCACCCAGAGTTAGACTATAGTAAGATGGGCGGCCAATACATTTTATAAATAAATAAAATAAACTCTATTTCGTTAATTTAATCTCTTTATCTTTTAATTTTCCTGTAGTCTAAGTTGTAATTTTTCATTCTTTGTCAGTATATGAACCTGTTGGCCATTGCTTTGGTCAACTGAAGGTTGCCCAATATGCTTTTAATAAATAGAAATGATATAGACTGAGTGCTGGAAAAAGGTAAGCACCATACCTGTCTGTTTGGACACCTTTTGATCAATGTCCCCTAAGTACACCAAAACCTAATCATTACCCAAACATACTCATGTTACTGTGTGCAAACTAGGCTTTCTAACCTAAAGAATACTTTGCAAGCCAATATTCCCTGCATCTTATCAACTACAATATAAAAAACCTTAAATTATTTGATAGTAATTTGGGGGAAAATCCTATGCTACTGTAAAACAGTAATTCCCCAAAACATTTAATACTATCTGTGTTTTTCTTTCACTAATTTACTATACTAAGTATACTATTCACAGGAGAAAAGTTTAAAGTTTCTAGCACTTCCATTGTGACTTAACTTTTTTAGACCTATAGATGTAACAATTACAGTATCACTGTGTTGCTTTGTATTTTTGACTCTGGTGTTTTGACACTAAAAACATTTCCTTCCATTTTTTTTTTGGTGTTGTATGAATTAAATTAGAGTCAGTTAGAAATTATTTGCAGAGATTCAGGATTTAGGAATTATTCTTGTGTCAACTGTAATCAGCAAGCAGCTTGAACATCTCCAGAAATATTCAGAGGAGCAGGGAAAATGCACACAGCTATGTGCTAAACTCAAGACACAACTGTCCTATTTGGAACATTACCTAAGAAATTTTCCACGGGGAGAATATTTTTTGATATTTGGAGGCAAAGAATTTAAAAACAACACTAAACTGAGCTACCAAACAAGCATCAGTCATTTTCTTATGTCCAAAATGATTTTCAGTCTCCAACCAAGTGCATAACTGACCTTTTTTTAACTAGCCCGTCTTCCTCTTTACTAACTCCAGTCAATGTCAGCAGGGATGAAGCCTATGCCTGCTGTTTTATTGACTAATGCACTCTCCAGTTTTCCATAGTTGTAAGAATTCAATTTTTTTTATAAAAAAACCAAACCAATTGTGGTATATTGGAACACTCTAGACTGAAGAACTTCATCTTGTCCCAATTCTGGGAGAGAACTTGATTTGAGTATGATTTGCTCTGTGTTTACAACACTTGAAATAGATATTTTTTAACTCCAACTGTTTGTACATTCCTGAACAGAATACATGAGCTTTTACAGTTAGTCAACAGTTTTTAACAGCATTTTGAGATGAAATTTTATTGCACCAACTAGAATAGCGTACAGTATGCTTGTCTTCTTTCTGTTCTCAACTTGGGACTATATTTGACTTCTGATATACATTTTGAGGTAATAATAGGGTGACCAACCATCCTCTTTTGCCCGGACATGTCCTCTTTTTACGTCCTGTCCGGGGCGTCCGGGCGGGTTTTA
>JAEANM010025747.1:0-10882 GCA_017656035.1 Myanophis thanlyinensis
AGTACAAGATACTTTCGTATCTTGGAACCTAATTCGTAAGTAGAGACTATTTCCCCCTCGAAAAAATTTTCGTAAGTTGAAAATTTTGTAACTAGAGCTCTTCGTAAGTAGAGGTACCACTGTATCCTTTCCCGTCCTCTCCTATCCCTCCAAAATCATTTTTTTTTAAATTTAGGTGACTGTAGTTGCTTACAGAAGGCATAAGAATTATAAAGAATTTCTGAAGACCAAAAGATTGTTGGTTGGAAATTTAAAGTGGGTGAGAAAAAATGGATATGTAAATAAAGTGTTTCACATGTTGGTGTAAACTATGCATCCTGTTTCTGGAAAGACCGAAGGCTCTAAAGGAAATATCTGAAGAGGTGTATCTTGAAAATCAAAAGCCCTCTCTAGCAACCTTTTTTAAACTAATATTGTCACTTTTTTCTGTCACTTTCAGGGCACCCACAAGAAAATAATGGATGTTGCCAATATGCTCGGTTTATCTAATACAGTCATGCGTCTCATTGAGAAACGTGCCTTCCAGGATAAGTACTTCATGATTGGTGGCATGCTTGTGACATGCATAATCATGTTCCTCGTAGTGCAATATCTTACTTGAAAGGCTGAAGAACAGACTACCAGACTGGGTTGGACTTCCTTTCTAAACTGACTTCCAGCATAACTGTGAATCTCCTGGATTGGTTACAGCTGCCATGTGACTCATAAGATGCTCGAGTTGAGTGGCTTATATAGATTCTGTCATTGGTGTTCAGGGATCCTTTTCCACACAACACTCATCATTTTTCAGTCATTTAGCAGGCATGTTGCCCATGTAACTCTCAGTCTTATGACAAGGGCATGAGTTGTCTCTTTTAATAATCCTGGTATAAGTTATAAAACCTCTCAACAAAGTGCCCAATAAACCAAGTATTAGATCTATAGATTTCATAGATCCTAAAAATCTAAATGTCTATGAACACTGTAATTACTAGGGAAAATGAAGCATCTTGGCTTGAAGGATTTGTTGGCTTAACTTATTGCAGGTTGGCTCATAGGGAGAGGGTCTTGTTCCAAGCAATGATTAAAATAAATAGAAATCCTTTAGTCCATGTGCAATGTTGATAGTTTTTTTATAATTATAGATTCTATGTCTGTCATTTATCTAGACTGTGAAGACTAGCTGAACTACAGTGTAGTAACTCACTTTCAAGTAAACAATGGATGTGTTAGGGACCATGATAATTTAGATACATGTGTTAGTGTTCCCTGTAGCAGAATCCTGCTTTTAATATTGGGAAAGAAGTGTGGAACTTGCTGCTTTCCATACAAGAGAATAACAAGCTTCCTTTCAAAATGCATTTATATGTGTATTTTAAAGAAAATTATACTTAGAATCAGTGGTTCACAGTGTGAAGCTATTGTGTCTGTCACAGAAGTATCATCTTTTAATCTCCCAACTTTTGTGTATTCAGTTTCTTCTACTTTTCATGAATGCAAAATATATTAATTATTTCTGCAATTTTAGGCTGCAGAGTTCCAAAAAAGCTCTGAACTTTTTATATAGTTACTTTTAACAAGACGAATTTAGCCACTTTTGAGTCTAAAATATATAATTCTTAATGGATTTGGGGGACGAGGCTGGGAGGACATTGAAATCTTGTGCTGATCTCCTAAAGAACAGAGTTAAGTTGAAAACTTCCAGGTAAATGTATATAAACCTGTCTTTTGATATCTCAGACCTATTGTTCTTTGTTCCAACTGGGCCAGTATTATTGTTCTATTTGAAAAACTTGATTGTGAGTAGATGAATAGCATGGATGCTATTTCATATTACAGCAAATTATGTGGGCTGTTCTATACTGCAAATCTCAAAAGATTTCAAAAAATCCTTACAGCTGACATATCCTGTGTTGTGAATTTTCTGGTTGCCTGGCTGTCCCAATTAAGCTGGACTACCTAAGGTATATTATTAAAGCTTAATTGTCTTTTTCTTTGTCATCCCCAAATTCATTAATACAACCATATGCTGAAATAGACATCCAAGCATCATGTACAAATTGCAATCTGGCCATGTTCCTGATAACTATTTGATTCTTGCTCCATTTTTACTGATTAAGGATAATGTTTTAGTAAGTTTAAGAAGATTAAAAATACTTCCAGAACAGATATGGAAAATATTCATCAGTAATTATAGTTTTATTCTGTATTTTTATTTTCCTTCTGCTGTATGTATTGACCTGCTCCTTCAAATTAAAGTTCCTTTTTTCCTTTAAGGAGTTACATGCTTTGCCTTAAAGGAAGTATTTAATTGAAATATGACTAAATGTTAAGTTTATTGTCATGCTATATTGTACATTTTTAAAAAAGTAGAATATGAAGCAGGGATTTATGTGGTGAAAGGTTGTTTTTAGGATGTACAGTACTTCTGGGTGGGAGGGACCCTATGAGAACAAATTGTATTAGATATTAGAAAGCCCTTGAATCTTAATTTTCAAATTAATGTTTGTTTAGAAACATTCAGTCTGCCTTTCCAAGCCCTTAGTAATAGCAGGTATAATATAAATAGATTATTAAAAAAAGCAGCCATAAATGGCGGTAACTGGAATTTTAAACCTAGATTGTTAAAATGAATTGGAGTTTGCATAGCTAGTAGAATTACACATGAATATATTGGAAAAATTTTGAAAACCCCCAAATGTGCATGCATATGTGGCAGAACATTATATGTACCTCCAAATTTGTGGAAAGCTGGCAACAGTATGTTTGCTTGCATATTGCCTAAATTAGACATGAATTTGGGGCTGTTCTAGTGGCACACTATGTTGGATCTCATCAACATTGGGAAGCATACTGAGTCACGAGTGTAGAAATTAAGGGCTGTACTGGCACTGGGGTGACCTTAGTCAGGAAGGCTCTTGTACAGATTCTCTGGAAGAAGGGAGTGCATTCAAGAAGAGCAAGAAACAACATAGTTTAGATGGTTTGTATCAGAGAAAGATGGTGAAGATGGCCTTTGCCTAATTCCTTGAGTACATATTTTAAGGTGCAAGCAGTCTGCTTTGGTTTGACAAGATTTCTATGTATAGGTGAGGAGCAATAAAGAAAATTACTTAAAAGGATCTCAACTTGTCTTTGTTGCATTTTGGAGCCTGACAAACACTTATTCCATATTGAGAAATTCTCAATATACTTACATTACAGGGTTGCCATGGGGAAAAAAATAAGAAGAGGGTACTAAATGAAAAGCATGGTTAAAAATTAAATGAACAAAGACATAAATAACTTAGTCTATGCTTTCCATAACCAACAAAAGTTTGATTTTAATGGATCTTTCTGGGAGAGAACAATCCCTGAATGTCAATGAAATCCCATTTAATCAAGTTACCTTTTAAAAATGTTTGTAGTGATGTGCAAATTACATGAGAATAATTTCACCAAGGAAAGGGAAATCAGTGTCTGGATCTCTGATGACAAAATCAAAGATTGCTACTTGGAATATAAGAGAGTAAACGGAATAAGAGCATGAATTAATGAATGAAACTAAGAAAAGAAGAAAAAACAGGTAAGTTGTTCGGATAAACCAGAATGGAGCCTCTAGGGCAGACCTGGAGGAAGGTGACCTACTCTTGTAAAGGGGAGTTGAGAATATATACAGGGGGGCATATAGTATAGTTCGGGGTGGTCTTTCTCATTCCCACCTATCCACTCATGCCACCTAACAGACTATTTTTTCCCATGCATCACATTCACTCCTAATGTTCTATAATAATTTTGAAAATTACATCTATTATTTGTTTATCACAGTTAATTGGAGCATAACATACAAATAACAGCAGCTGGCAAATCCTACTTTTCATTTATATACTCAATAACCTATTCATTCTGATACAGTATACATTTTTATCTTTTCATCCACAATGGACTAATATTTTGAACTTTTCAGAGATATAAAGATGGCTTTTGATGAGCATTTGTTCAGAAAAATAACCAATTGAGCTAAATACAAAGTTTAATAGTGCCTACTTATACAGAAAAGAAATGCAAGCTCAAAACCATGATTGATTTGATTGTTTATGATGAAAGAGAATTAAGGAATACAAAAGTGAAGAACTATGGAGAAACATTTTTTTGATGGTGTTGAAAGTAAATTTTGGGGGAAAATGAACCCAGAAAGAAATGAAAGGCTGGCATCAAAGTAGACGAGAACATTTGGGTCCTTTCTTAGAATATAAGCAAGTGGAAAATGGGTGTGAAAAAGGAGTACAGTGGTACCTCGAGATACGAAATTAATCCGTTCCAGGGTGGCCTTTGTATCCTGAATTTTTCTTATGTTGAAGCAGCCCATTCAGCCAAAACGTGGTTTTGGCTCCCCCCTCAGGCCGACAAGGATTGTGTTTTTCGTATCTTGGAATTTCTTCTTATCCTGAAGCAAAATAGTTTTTGAGAGACCCTTTGTATCTTGGATTTTTCTTAACATGAAGCATTCTTATCTAGAGGTACCACTGTATAGGTAAGCTGCTTGGAACAGACTGAAAATTGGAGTGCTAAAGAAATGTGTAAAGGGAAGTATAAAAACAAGGATGAAATGAAAGACCGGATGAGAAAAATGTGCATGAGAAAATATTGTTGCAAATAAGGATGAGAAAATGTAATGTATTTATATGGAAGAAAAGAATTGTAAAGAATTATGTCAAAGAGCAAGGTCTGATTAAAAGATGAAAGAAAATACAAGATAAGATGGATGGAAATTTTTTAAAAATGTGAGAAATAGTTTGAACATGGTATCTTCAGTTAAGTGACAAAATTTTAAAAAAGTGACGTGGAGAAAACCAACATGAGGAAAAGTGGAAGTATTTCAGAAATTATATGGGGCTGATACTAATAACTGAAAATAAAACAAATATAAATGATCACATCCAAGGGAAAAAAAGACCATATGAAATAAATGCTGTGAGAACGTTAAAAAATGATAACATTATTGGTGTAAATATAACTGCAGAAATGCTAAGAGGTGATTTGCTTATGAAGTGGCTGTACAACATACTTTGTGTTCTGAAGAGTGTGTCTGTATCTAACAATTGGAAGATCCTGTTTCCCTATAGCAAAATGAAGGAAGATCCATTTATTAAGTGCTTGGAAGATATTTGACAAAAGTCTTCTGGAAAGGTACAAGAGATAAATATTAGCAATATTTCAGAAGTGCAGGGCAGTTTTGAGTGTAGCACAGTGAATAAAATGAGAGCGGAGGGAATAAGACATAGATGTGTTATACCCCCCTGTATAATATATTTCAGCGTGCAAATACATATGTATGCAAACAATGTTATATTGGTGTAGAACTCAAATGATGTGCAGGAAATGTTAGATAAATTGTATAGTTCTATAAGGAATATGAGTTTGAAAATTAATGTATTGAAGACCTAGTTATGTTTGTTAGTAAAATAGAATGAATCATGGCAAATTATAAGTGGTAACAATGAGAGAAATTAGATGAATATTTGCTAGAGATGGGGGAAATAAATTTATTTATTAATTAAATTGATATAGCCACCCATCTTGCTACTCTGGGCAGGGTATAAAGTAAGGAATCTGAAAAAGAATGCAAAGTCAACCAAAGAATAACCGCAAAAACCATTACAAACAATAAAACTTAAAGCAATAATTAATGAGAGAGTGCCATCTATTTTCTTAAAAAGCGCAACACCTTAGCAAGCTTTCTACCAACCTTCCTGGATCCACAGGCCAGATGACAAAGTCATGTCTTAAGCCTCTTTTTGAAGCCTAGTAAGGCCTGGGCCAATCTCACCTTGAGGTTTATGATGTTCTAACCACTGTGGTAGAAAAGGGGCCCCATCAAATGACATCCCTTTTATAGACAGGCTGCCCAACCTCCCCTTTCTGCTGAGTTTGATAGGACAGGTAGATCTAGAAGTAGTCCTCAACTTACACTTTTTCATTTAGTAATCAAAAGTTCACTATGGCACTGAACAAAGTGTCTTATGACCAATTTTCACACTACAACTATTGCAGCATTCCCATGGTCGTATGATCAAAATTTGGATGCTTAACAACAGGCTCGTATTTATGACGGTTGCAGGGTCTCAGGGTCATGTGATCACCTTTTGCAACCTTCTGCAAAGGAAAGTCAATAGAGAATCCAGATTCATGTTACAGCCATGTTATTAACTGATTTATTTAACAAATGTGGCAAGAAAAATCATAAAACAGGGGGCAAAACTCACTTAACATTCTTGCTCAGCAACAGAAATTTTGGGCTCAGTTGCAGTTGTAAGTTGAGGACTATCTGTAATTGTAGCAGGATATGATAAGGCTGTCTCTTAAATTAGCCTGGAGATATTTTAAGATGTGTTTATGCTGCCCATGATGCATTTGTTGAACTGAAAATGGATTTGGATTAGATAAACCCATTTTTGTTATATGGCAATGAATTGGCTATATTAGGAGATATACACAAAATAAGTTGAATGAAATGGAAGCAGAATACTAACAAATAGTAAAGTAGAAAAGATAGAAGGAAGTAAGAATGCAAACTTAATCAATCTGGATTGGATATAGAGTTTTGTACTTGTACATCAAAGTAATTTGGCCATATATAGTAGAGAGGATGAATGAGGATTAAATCATTAAATCATTATTAAATAAATACATTTAAAAAAGAGTAGATAGTTCAAGAAAAAGCCAGTAAAAGGTGTTGGTGATGGAGTTAATGAAATCCTGAATTAGAAAGAGATGGGAAATTAAAAGAATAAAAGGCAATATTAGTGTGAAGCAGTGCATGGGTATGATGTAGACAAAAGTGGTTTGGAATATATGAAATATAATGAATGGTATTAATTTAAACTAGATTTATCTCTTTAATTTTCTTGGCTTATTTATTTCTTATTCCTTTTCTGAAGTATTCAAAACATTGCTTTCCCTTATCTATCTATCTATCTATCTATCATTTAGGAAAGGATATGAAGGTTTTGAAAGAGGTCAGATGTCTGCCAGGTGCTATTGCCAGCAGAGACAAGAGGCATATTTTCAAGATAGTCAAGAATGTTAGTAAGGATTGTGATGTTGACGCTATTGTACATCTTGGCATGAATGATCAAAAATATGTACTCTCTGTGCATCCCCAGAGCTTGGGACAGGAACTTAGTAGAATAAGTTGTAGGCGTACCTTTTCAGAGATTTCATCTGAAGACAGTCTTAATAAATATACCCAATCTTTGCTAAAATTTTAGGCTTTCAGTTGGAATCCTAATTTCTGGAACAAAGAAATCTTTAGTTTTATATTCAGCAGATTCTGAGCACAAAAGAAGTGGACATCCCTCTCTTAATACTAGTTAAACACAGTTGGATATGCTCAGGCAAAGTTTGATTTTGCTTCCTCTTTCATAGCTTACAAGCTCCTGAATTTATACCCAAAGACAGGCAAGTCCCCCAGTTTTATTTCATAAGCAAAGGTTGTCCTCTAGTGGTGATAGATGCAAGTTTGCTCTCTAACTACTATATGTGCTCTCTGAGCTTGCTTGTTGCTCTCTGAGCTTGCTTGTTTTCTTGCAGATGTTTATTACCCTGACTAGGTAACATCATCATTGCTAGTAGGAGGTGCTGTTTGCTGTCAGTTTATATTCTGGTGTCTTACCTGTCTGTATGGGTGGGAGTAGTCTTAAAGATTCTTTGGTTGGGCTGTTTACTGATGACTCTTTGGCAGTTTCTGGACTGGGGTATTGCTTACTTGGTCTGAAATTAATATTGGAGTTAATCTATGCTGATTCAGTTCAATCCTTTATTTTCAATGCACAACATGTGCTCAGCGAAATTGAGTGAATTGCTGATCTGAACGCTGATTACTGGTGGAGAAGTGCTGGAGCCTTTTTCTCTTTTGGGCTGGTTGATAGTCTCTTTTGCATAGTCTGGAGATATTGTTAATGTCTGTGTGTCTATTGATGGCTGATTTGTCAGAGTGTCAGGCTTCTAGAAATTCCCCTGGCATTTTGGGACTTGGCCTGGTCTAGGATTGTCACATTTTCCCAACTGAAACTATGGTTAAAACTGTCTATATATTATGAAATTAAAGAATTCTCATCATATCTTCTAATTGCCAGTTGATGTTCATGGATGTGTTCTGTCAGTCTTCTGCTTGTTTGTCTTACATAGTTGTTATTACAGTTCTTACATTGTACATTGTAGATGACTTCTGTTTTTTTCTTCTGGGGTTGCTGGACCTTTTGGTTTGCTTAGGATGTTTTAAAAGGCTTTAGCTGGCTTGTGTGCTATGCTGATTCCATGTGGTTGTGGTAGTCTATTATCAGTTTCTGAGATATTCTTGATATATGGCAGTGTAATTCTTTTTAGGGTTTGTGTTGGTTGTGCTGTATTGAGTTGTGTGGTCAGGGACTTTTTGATAAAAAAAAGTCTGACATGCAGTGTCCTATGGCATCATTTTGAGGGTAGAAGTAGAAACTGTTTATGTCTAGGATGAGAGGAGTCTGTAGATATTTTCACAGCCCTCTGTCTGGCTCATGCAGTATACAGGTCCTCAACAGAAGGCAGATTGGTAGCAATTGTTTTTTCTCCAGTTCTAATTATCCTTTGAAGTCTGTATTTGTCTTGATTGGTTGCAGTGCCAAACCAGACAGTTATAGAGGTACAGATGACAAACTCTATAATTCCTCTTTCTGTAGAACTATATCAGCAGCTCCTTGGGCAGCCTGAGCTTTCAGAGTTGGCTCAGGAAGAACATTCTTTGTTGTGCTTTTTTTGATGACATATTTGATGTTAGATGTCCATTTTAAGTCTTGAGATATAATAGAACCTAGAAACTTGAAGGTCTCTACTGTTACTACTGTGTTATCTAGTATTGTGAGTGTAGGAGGGATTCTCCTAAAATCTACTATCATTTCTAAATTTTAATATTACTTTTGAATTTCTCTACTGCCAATTTAAGATTATGCCCCTGTGTTTTTGATTTTCGCTTAGTATTGAAAATATTGCCTTCTAGGGTTAGGGTTAGGGTATTCAAATCCTTAATATATTTTAAAGTTTCAATCATGTCCACCCCCCCAACTTTCTTTTCTGTTCTCCAGGCTGTACATATCTGCTTTCTCCAATCTTTCCTGATATGTTATGCACCTCAGACCTTGCACCATTTTTACTGCTCATCTCTGGACTCACTCAATCTTATCAATATCTTTGTTTAAGTGAGTTCTCTAGAACTGGACACAGTATTCCAAATAGCCCTGAATAGCAAGATTAGGACCTCCTTTTTTTCCTGCTGACAATCTTTCTAGATTTTTTTTTTTTTGCCTTCACAGCTGCCTAGCCACACTATTCAATTTACAGTCATCTGCTATGAGTTCATCTAAATCTTTTTCTTCTGTTTTTCTGTCTAATACTATACCCCTAATAATAGCATAATTGCTATGGGGGAGCTGAAACATATTTTAACTAATAGGAAAAGCTCTCAATATATTCCACAATGGAAGAAAAAGTTTATATACAGGAAATGAAGAAAACAGACACTTCTCTCATTCTGAAAGGAAGGTAACATTTAGAATTTTGCTTTCTTAACAAAACATTTGAACAAAACAACAAATATACAGGAACTGGCTTCATTTTAAGTGCATTACTGGGGAAAGCAGTAATTGGAAGACAGATGCACTGTCCATACAAATAATGTGTTTTCTGGCCCCACAAAATATAAAACTATGGTCTTAAATGTCAGATGTTATAGGAAATTGGTTTCAGTGAGGGCTTTGATGTACAGCATTGCTTTTACTACTATTTCAAATGGATAATAATACCAAAATTGCTTTGTTAGACCAGGTAAAGAGATTTTTTGGGGGGCTCGACTATCTGCTGGTTTTTGTAATCAAATGGATATTTCTGCTGAAAAGTTCACTATGGAAATTCTCAAGAGACCAACTATTTCTATATATGGAGATTCTGTCCATGCATTGTTCATGAAAATTATTTATAAGTCTTTTATGAATTTGACAAGTAGTTAAGAATACTTTATTTTGTTGGTATCCCTAAATGATCCAGCAGAGGGCAGGAAAATGCCAGCAAAAATACCAGGGTAACATCAAATCTTGTTTAATGTGAAAATACACCATTTATACTTGCTCATGCTGATACCACAACATCAAACATTTAGTCCAGGAAACAATGAAAATTAAAGGAGATGCTTCAAACAGCCTTTCTATAATGTGTCAGTCAGACCAAGAGGAAAATACTTAAATATTTCCCAATAATAATTTTTTTTCTAAAAGCAAAGTATATCTATTGTTTACACAAAGTCTGTTCAACTGGAAGCCATTCAGCTGCTTTCAACTTACTTTCAGCTACATTACTGAAAATATTTGATTGTGGTTTTAACAGATATTTCAACCTTGAGAATTAATAGATTGGTTTAACCCATGATTGGAGATATAATAAGAATGGCTCCAGTTCCTCTAGCTTTCAAATCATTTCCTTAAGAGTCCCGTGTGAGCATTCTTGCTCAGAATGGATTGTTGACTAATATAACTATGTTTCAGATGTTTGTAAGGACTTCTTGACAATAAAGATAAAGTAGAAGGTTACTTGGAATCAAAGAAGCTTTCCTTCAGTTCACATGTTGTAAAGCAACTGAAATTTATTGATTATATGCCATCAAATTGTTATTAACTGTTAATGAGAATTTCTCTCTGACAATCTGACCCAAGTTCAGTCTTTCTGGTCTTCCAATGGTGTATTCTTTGCCATTGTAACTGAATCCATCTATGCTGGTCATCATCTTCTACATTTCTCAGCATTAGACTCTCTCTTCTTCAAATACCTTGGCATGCACATCTCAAAGAACCTGTCATGGACTTTCCATATCAATTTCATGGTTAAAAAGGCTCGACAA
>JAEANM010025748.1:0-10882 GCA_017656035.1 Myanophis thanlyinensis
CCAGCCAATGGGAAGCGCCGCTCCAGGAACCAATCGGCGTTCAGCAGGCTTCTCGCGCATGCGCAGTATACAACAAACAGAACAGAATAGAATCAACAGTTGGAAAGGACCTTGGAGGTCTTCTAGTTCAACCCAGTGGTGAAATTCAGCCAGATCACACCACATCGGCCGAACCCATAGTAGAGATTTGAAATTGGCCCTGCCCACCCACCCCTGCCCTTATCCTTCCTTATCCTTCCTTATACGAGCTTCGTTGTTTTTTTTCTTACTTACCTGAATCAGCTGTTTGGAGCATCTACAGAGTCTTCCTGATGATCCCCATTTCCTCTGGTGCCTCTAAAAGCAGTTTAAAGAGCCGCGCTGCAGTGCATTTGGCGTGCATGTGTGCACACTTAACCAGTAGAAAAACTGGTCAGATTCCACCCCTGATTCAAACCCCTGCTCAGGCAGGAAACCCTATACCATTTCAGACAAATTATTGTCCAATATCTTCTTAAAAACGTCCAGTGTTGGAGCATCCACGACTTCTGGAGGCAAGTCGTTCCCCTGATTAATTGTTTTAATTGTCAGGAAAAGTCTTCTTAGTTCTAGGTTCTGAATAAGTAATTGTGCTACTTTAATGATGCAATTTGTTAAAACAGAGCCATCTTTTTTACCCGCAGGCAATAGGTTGAGAATCCTACAGGCTTTCAAAAATGCAGACAAAACCTGGCTTTTCCCCCAGACCTTTGGAGACACTTTTTTCTTTTCTATCTGCCAGTAAAAACCTGAAAAGATGACAGAGGAGTTGTCCACAAATGGAAGCATATCCTGGGAAGCACCAACATCTATTTGAGCATCATTTTCAAGCCAGATTAATTTCTTTTTAAGTGTTATAACAGCTACTTGGAAGGATTGTCTCAAAAAACTAAGCAATTAAGAATTTGAATAGGAGTCCACCAAGAAAATCCTTGGGTAGTAGACTAAATTCGGAAGCAAAAACCCTTCCAAGTTGCAACCCCTTTTCACACTGCTGCTAAGAAAAATGGACAATGTAATGAAAAGAGTTAAGGCTGAAGAGAACATATTTGTTATGAGATCCTTTGTGTGACCAGAGAAGTGGAAGAAATGACTGTGTCCATTTTTGCTTTGTTTTATTGCAGTTTAGATGTAGTGTAGGAGACCTCAGGAATTCTGGTTAGAAGTTGGTTCAATGACATATATTTAAAAAATGGAACAAATTAACAGAGCCAGAGGCAAAAAAAAATCCAGAATAAAAAAAGCCAGGAAAATGCCACTCTCATACATATTCTGTTTTTGTATGTATTTTATCCAGTTATTTTCTCACTGCTGTTCTTGGCTGCCTTGGGAAGCTGTGCAGATGACAGAAGCCCCCTAGAAGAATGCTTCCGAGAAACTGATTATGAAGAATTTATAGAGATTGCCAGAAATGGTCTGGAAAAGACATCAAACCCAAAACATGTTGTGGTTGTAGGTGCAGGAATGGCTGGGCTTAGTGCAGCCTACGTTCTTTCAGAGGCTGGACATAAGGTAAGCCATTGATTTTTGTCTGTCAACAATTTGCTTGGACAACAACAGCACCATTCAGCAAAAAGTCAAGTTGGCACCTATAAACATGCAGTTGAAGCCCCATCCTTTTTATGGTCTCTCATGATACAAATAGAAAAAGACAGATTTTCACTGCACAGTCATAGATGCTGTTTTGTCTTTTTTGGCCAATAGTTGCACTTCAGGGGAGAGAATATGTAGATGACATTTTATAGGCTCGGCATCTGCTCTCTCCATTCTATTCTTATAGCTAGCAAAATTTCTAACCCATACCCTCACCTTCACAGAGAAAATGTATTCTAGACAGAAATACTAATTTAGTTTGAAAAGCAGATCCTCACTTGGATGAGGAGTATATATTAGGTGAATGCCCCAGAAGTAGTGACAGGGGACATAATTACAGACTATGTATATCATGCTCTTCCTCAGAATTTCAAAATGCAGAAAAGCAGTATGAAATAGTAAACCAAGGAAATCAAAATATCAGAAAGGGAAAAATAATTTAGGTAAATCCACTTTATTTCAACCTTGTTCACTATACCTTTCCCTGCCTTATTTCCTTGTGTCCTTATTTTCATCCAGTCCATATGCTGCTTCCTACATACCTTCTGTCATTTGAACATTTCAAGTTCTCCTTTGAGAATCTGTCCAACTCTACTTAACCATACTTTTCTCAGACTCACGTCATCCGAAAGAGAGATGATCTTAAATAAGAGGTAGGATCCCTGAGGCATCACATATTATATAACCAGGAATTGTTTATCCCCCATGGCTACTAATTGAAACCACTTAAGTAGAAGCATAATTACTTTAAAATTCTGCTTCTTACTCCCAACTCTTAGTTAATTGAGAAAGATAACACAATGGCACCAAAAGCCATGAAAGATCTCCTAGGATGATGAGAGCTGCATTCTTCCCTCCCAGGTCCCAGAAATTATACTTTAGAGCAATCCAGTCTATTTCTGTCACAGTCCTGAGCCTAGACCCTGGATAAAGGGGATATAGATAATCAATTTCCTCTAGGATCCTATGTAACTAATGTCTTCCTCCTTTTCAACAACTTTCCTCACAATGAGAAAGTGGTAAACATGCAAAAGTCATCACATATAGCCAAGTCAAGAGAATTGTTTTAGGCGCGAGCAAACCGACCACCTCTTTTAAAGACAATGGCATAATAACTTCCCACAAGAAATCATTGACTACCTCCTAAATTCAGCCATCTGAACCTGGCTGCTTACAAGAAACAAGAAGGACATGGGTCCAGCTGAGAAATTGAGGAATTTTGTTTCCTTGGGTTCTACAAGCTCAAACTTATCCCAGATCATAATGCAAAAAGCTGCCTTCCCTTGATCTTGTCCAAATGGCATACAAGAATAAAATCAAGCAACTATTTACAAAAAACCCTGAAAACTCATATGTACCATTGCAGTTGCCCTGCTGTAACCACATTTTTTTTAATAAGGGGTTAAATCACTTTGAATGGGTTATCAATCAGAAAATTCCAGATGTAATCACATCACCCAGTTCCAGTCACTGTTCATCCATACCGCTCCAGTACATTTTTTGTTTCTTCAGCTGCCCCAGCTTCATGGCAGCCATAACGGCTGCCTCTCTTCTTCATCGTCAGATGTGAGAGAATGAGCCCTGAGTCAAGAGGGAGAGCCACTGCTCTCTGCGACCTGCAGGGCATCCCTCCACTCTTCATCACCCCTACAGGGTGACTTTGGTCCCTTATGGGGCTCTCCAACGAAGGGATTCGGCATGAGTTTGCTGTGTCCGTAGTGCCGCAATGTCAACCAGAAGTCCAATAAGCAATACGCACAAAGAAGTATTAATGAGTTGCTGTTCTTAGTGGCAATGGACTCAAGAGTGAGTTCAAAAACACTCAGTCATTTCTACTTTTACTTTTGTGCTATTTATGCTCTAAGTGTCTTCAGTTGCTTCATTCCTGTAGGAACGTGGAACTGGAGAGAGAGAGACAGTGAAGGGCAATCTTATCCATTGCCTTCCCAACTCTAGGAATTCACAACATGCAAGACTGTCCAACATTGTTGGACGTTTGGGCACTCAGTGTCTGAAAGGTTTGCCATCACTGACATAGACTATTCAAATAGGGCATCCTACCTAGCAGAGATGCAGGATAATACATTTTGACCACAAACTGATCTGACCACAGCAAAGTATAGTCTTGTGTCTGAGTTTGAGGTTTTAGCATGGAACCTACACTTTTGTGGCTGCAGTGGTAATTTTTATGTGGGCTATGAACTTTACAAGAAGAAGAAACTCAGTTTCTATTGCACAATGACCGCAACTGTCATCGTGCTGTTTAGAATACTTTTCAGTAAAAGAAAAGCTTTCCAAATAAAGTTTAAATAAATTAAAACAATGAAGACAAAGAAAAGACAAAGTCCTCCTGATTTCAAAGAATAGATCTTCTTAGATTCTAAGACATATTCAAGGGAGATATCTGAAGATGAAATGCTATTTCACACAAAATATTCCCTGAACATAATAAGGATGGAAAGCAAATCCATGTGATAGAACTTCCAATAATTGTCAAGCATAACATATTTCAACATTGCAGTTCTGCTATTTGAACCGCTGGAATTCTATTGGGGGAAGGTGCCGCAAAGAACCCTAATGAGAAAATGTCAGAAGAGAAAGATGACAAATGTCAAGAAGACATACTATAGGAAAATGCCAATTTGTGGTAAGGAATCGTAGGGAAGGAAAGAGGTGCCAACGGCCATACAATACTGACATCTTAAAGCCAAATCAATCATGCTATGAAGAAAAATCTCCCCAAAATAAGTCCTAAAGCAACTGAGCAGAGAAGTTTTAATAAGAAACAATTGTCAAAATGATGCAATGGCTTTCCTATTTGCCTTCAGGTGACGGTTCTTGAAGCTAGTGAACGTGTGGGAGGACGAGTGAACACTTATCGAAATGAAAGAGAAGGCTGGTATGTCAATCTGGGACCCATGCGTCTCCCTGGGAAACACAGGTGAGATGTGAGATGATCATGTTTACTTATCTCTTCTCCTTGCATATTAAGAAGACTGGAGGGTCATGGAGGTGTGTCCCAAAACAACATTGCTATTTTAGACTCTGGGAACGCCAGCTAGCATTAAATTCCACATATTTGTAAGGGTGGCTCAGTAGGCATTTAAAACTTGGCAACAGAAGCTACAGGAAGTTATACTGAGTGAACAGGACAAACACAATGAGGACTGGAATGGAGTATTGCTGCTGGAGCATTCACAGGATTGGTTAAGCTAATTTCCTTTAGAATTAAGAGGACAAATCAGGTGGAAATAGCTATCTTGGCTTTCAAAAAGCTAAGCAGATGCAACCTGATATTGCTTAGTACTTGGATGGGAGGAAATGCTAAGACTGTAAGCTCCAGTTGGAAGTTTAAAAAAAGCATCCTAGAAGCCAGAGCAAATAATTGGGAATAAAACAAGTTTAATTTGGATTGGAATCATTCTGCTTGATCTTATCTTTCTTCCTATTCATGTAAGAAAAATAATCCCAAATGATTTTGCTAAAACGAATGATTTGTAAGAGTTTATCAAGCAATTTGAGAGTTGTTGCTGTTTTTCTGTGCTGTTTTTTCCCCTCTTCTCATTTGGTAGCTCTTTTTTTTTACAGAAGGAAAAAGCTGAGTTGAAACTGGAAATTCTGGCTAAATGTGTGCAAGTTTTTCTTTCTATATGTAAAGCAAAGTGAAAGAGAGTCAGTGATACTCCAGAAATGATGGCAGAATAATTATTTCACCTTCACATTTGCACCTTAATTGTCTTGATAATTAAATACAATGCTTTTCAGTGCTATCTTCTGCCCAGAACTATACATCATTCTATTTTTTTCTTTCTTTCACTGTTTTGTCCTTTCCTCTACCTAGGATTATCCGGGAATATATCAGAAAGTTTGGTCTCCAGTTGAACGAATTTTTTCAGGAAAATGAGAATGCCTGGTATTTTATTAAAAACATCAGGAAGAGAGTATGGGAAGTCAAGAGAGACCCTGATGTCTTTAAATATCCCGTGAAGCCCTCAGAAAAAGGCAAAAGTGCTTCACAGCTGTATCGGGAGTCCCTCAGAAAGGTTCAGATAAGTCATAAAATTTATCTTTAATCAGGAAATTTATGCTATGGCTTGTTTCAAGCAGAGACAAAATCAGTGGTGCAATTCAACCGGCTTCACTACCGGTTCAGTGTGTGCGCGGGCCAACCGCACTGCTGCGCGGCACTTTAAACTGCAAATTTTCCATTCCAGAGGCTTCCCAGCTGATAATGGGGTGGTTGAGGTTCTGCTTCTGCCTGTTTTTTAATGTGCACAAGGAGGGTTCCCATCTTGACAAAACGATAGCTGTTGAATTCTTGATTGTTTTCCTGCAGGTGCTTTGTTACCAACTTGGGTAACCTGATCACTGCAAGGGGAGAGTGGAGTTTGTTGGCTGATCATAGATGGCAGTTAGCCCTACCAATCATGGTTGGGGTGCGGTTTCTTCCTTGATAGTTCCTTGATTGGGCTTTTGTTTCTTCTTTGCTAAAGTTTATCTGGCCCTATTTCAGCTTCTCTAGGTTAATTGCTAGGGAAGAATTATTCTGGGCTGTTTATTTCACTTAAAATGCATAAACTAAAGTCAAGGAAGGAATAACCCATCTGCTTGATTTTGGCCCAGCCTTGATTTTTGGCTTCAACCCAACCCATTTCATAAGGTTGTTGTGGGAAAATAGCAGTGTGTATTAAGTACGCTGCCTTGAGCTGTACAAAAATAAAGGTAGTATATAAATAGAACAATAAATAAAATTACTGCTAATAAAGTAATAATAATAAATTGGATCTTATTTTTAAAAATGCTAACTTGCTAGAATGCATCAATGTATCGCTACTACGTTAATACTACGTTAATAAATCTTGCTCAAGAGAGCGGAGAGATCCTTGCTTAGGAATAAACTTGTTTATTTCAGAGTAATCCCTAAAAACCAGGTTTTGAATGTGGGATTAAGAAAAATGGCATTCAGAAGCTAAGGCCTTAGCACCTGGGATTTCTGTACCTCTTAAGGTTGTAAAAATTGGGAAACTCCGGTCTAGCCATGCATCTGATGGATTTATGCCTTTTAATAAAATGTGTTAGTCTGAAATGACGGTATCAGACCACCTGATTTTTATCATTAGCCCTGGATGTCTCTTGAAATACAATCCCACCTACCATTTGAAGGCTTATGGCAGCCAAAATACACCCTGAGCAATATTTAATTGCCATTGGGAACAATTAAAAAGGCAACTTCTAGACTCATCTCCCTTTTCTGCTCAGAATATTCCTGCAGCTGCTGATCATACCAATCTCCAAGACTCACAGAAAAAGGTTGAGGGGTTGGCCAGTCAACACCAATACAATATGCTATTTGTAGCCTCGGCAGATTAAAAGATGACCCGACATGGATACAATTATTCAATCAGACATCAGTGGTATTGGGTCAGCTCTCATCCCACTTGCTGACTTAATCCATTTTCTGAATGGGTTTCAATTTGCTACCTGGAAAAGCAAGTTGTTGTGATGAGCTGTTTAAACACTGTATTTTTCAGACTATAAGACACACTTTTTTGTCTCCCAAAAGTGGGTGAAAATGTCTGTGCGTCTTATAGAGCAAATACTGCCAAAGCCCTGCCCACCCACCAGCAATTTTTTGGCCTCTGAGCACCCCATTTTCAGGTCTTTTATTGGCCCCTTGTCTGGGCCTAAAATGGGCTAAAAAGGCCAGGAAACAGGCCAGGGAAAGGCCCAAAAACAGGTTGGAAAAAGGCCAAAAACGGGGCGCATGGAGGCCAAAAACTTTTTTTTTCTTGTTTTCCTCTTTTAAATCTAGGTGCATCTTATAGTCAGGTGTGTCTTATAGTCCAAAAAATACGGTAAATATGGAAAAAATGAAATAAGCTTGGATTTCCCACCTGTATACATTGGCTTATGTGTTGCAACTGTCATAAATCTGCACTGGTTGCCAAATGCCCAAACCATGATCATGTGACTGCAAGGATGATGTGGCCAGTGTAAGGATCTATTGTAAACCACTTTTTTCAGCATTTTAGTGACCATTTAAACTTTCACCATAAGTTTGAATGGTCACTAAACAGTGAAATTGTTAATTAACAATTACCTGTAGCAGCTTTGTGGGATCCCTGGACTTTTCTAAGCTTGGTTGTTTGCTGACTAGGTAATATCATCAGTACTAATAAGTATGTGGTTTGCTCCCTGTTTATATATAGTATTATGTCCTGCCAGTATTGGTGAAACTGGTTTTCTCCTTGATTAGGGTATTTTTTTTATCTGTTATTTGTCTGGTGTTAATACTTGCTTATCTGGTTGTTAGTTGCTGGACAGGATATGTTCTGGTCTTTTTAATTTCCTTTTCAGCTTTTTTATTTCAATGGTATGTAAATATGATTTAAGTATTTTTTTATTGATGGCTGATTTGTAGAATGCCAATCTTCTAGGAATTCCCTAGCATTTGTTCTTGGATTACTGGATATTTCCCTTTATTTAGGATGTTTTTTGAGGGTTTTAGTGTTTTGGGTGGAGGCAGTTGATTCGCTGTGGTGACCCCTAACGGGAACAGCCGAAAGAAGAAGTTGGCTTGTATTTTATGGCAATGTCCTGTGGTTGTAATAGTCTATTGGTTGGTTGTTTGGTGTCTGAGATATTATTGGTGTATGGTAGCATTATCCTTTTCACAGCTCATGTCAGTTGTGCTGTAATGGGTTGAGTGGTCAGATACTATTTGATAAAATTGCACAAGCATCCATTTTGTTGGAAGATGGTTCATTTTCCTGATGTTCAGGGTTGCTGCAGTGTGTTTGTGCTCATCTAAACAGTGTTCTTACACAACTTTTCTTACGGGAGGTTAGATTGTTACTGTAATAATATGGATCACTTGTTTAGTTTTTGTTGTTTTTCAGTAGACTTGGGTTTCTAATTTGTCATCATTTCCTGTGCTGTTGGAGACATATTTTCTCCCCATGTGAATTTTATTCCTTGGAATATGTTGTTGATTGTTTCATGTGCATTCTCTACTTGTTCCTTTTTTATTATGACAAAGCTGTTATCTTCATATTGGATCCATTCTTTTGGTTGTATGTATGGGAGTGCCATAGTTTTATTATATCATACTGACTTTAATAACTTTTCCCATTTATCATAAACCTAGTTCTAATCAGTACAGTATAATAATCTATCAATATTGATTCTACATTTGTCTTTTTTATGTGTGTCTTTTTTCTTTTGTTTGATGTAATACATTTTTAACTAAATACTTCCTTTCTCCTATGTCTCCTTCTGCTTTCCAAATCATTCTCAGGTTATAGAAGAATTGGGAAGGACTAATTGCAGCTACATACTAAACAAATATGACACCTACTCAACAAAGGTATTTAGATTGTGCTCTGAAACCATGTCTCCAAACAGTATAGTTTGGGGGGGGGAGGGGTTAGGGATGGAGTAATCATTAAGGTTTGTTATCATGTTCTTCTTACAGTATTATTAGAATACGAATCAAATTACTTACTGAGCTATCTGAGAGTTTCAAATACTAAAACTGATTGTGATCCAAAGAGCAAGATGGTAGTCAGTGATAATGGTGTCATTGAAGATACACCTGTCTTTTTTTATTTGCACATGCAACACACACCTGTAGTAAAACACAGGTTGGAGGGGCCTCTTTGTCATGCAGGATTCATGGCTAGTGTCTCCCCTAAAGCTATACAACGGCATTCTTTAAAAGTATACAAATCTAACTCAGACACAGTCAGAGATAATGCCTCTTTGGCCTATTTGAACTTAGTTCTTTGAAGTGGTGAGTGAGAACTTTACATTCCCTAAATCCATCTGAATATTAATTGAACTGATTATTACATGCTTAAATTAATTAAATTAAATTAATTAATTAAATTAAATATTGTTGTCATTGTACATACACATACAACAAAATTCACATAACAAATAACAGTTATGTTTGCCATAAAGCATAACTGTTGGTGACAAATGTTGTAAAGCATAACAAAAAAGTCATTAAGGGTATCACAGAAATACCAGATTTTGGTCTTAGGACATACAGTAATTGTACTACATGCTTAGCTTTGTCCTATTCTGTGCGCAACTGCGCATGCTGACTTAACTCTAAACTGGCTAACAAGCATTCTGTCTGGACTGAGACACATGGACTACAGTTTGTGAAGGATTTGATCTAATGGAGAGGGTGGCCATATTATATTTAATGAATGAGATGGAATATAATTAGCTGTATTTTTTGGAGTTATAAGATGCATTTTTTCCTCCCCAAAAAGTGGGTGGAGATGTCTTTGTGTCTTATAGAGTGAATATGGGCCTGTTTTTGGCTTCTGTGCATCCTGTTTGGCAAACCCTCTGTGCATCCTGTTTGGCCCTCCCCTGTGCCCATAAGTGCTCTGCAGGCCAAAAACGGGTGCTTATGGATGCTGGGGAGGGCGAAAACGGGACCTACAGAGGCCAAAAACTATTTTTTTTCTTGTTTTCCTCCTCTAAATCTAGGTGTGTCTTATGGTCCTGTGCGTTTTATAATCCAAAAAATACAGTAATTCAAACAGCAAGCTACCCTTGCTGTCTCACTGAACAATCCCCTTCTGTTTTGTCCACCCAAATTCTGTGTCAAAATTGCCAATCACTTTCTTTTTTGTGGGTAAATCTTAATAGGCATATATAGCTTTGTAAGTGTATCATTAAATTAAATGTATATATGAAAAGTTAAAGCATTGAAGTACATATACATGGACGCACAACAACAAACTTTAAAATATAGACTCCTTTCCTATTAAAACCCTGCCTGAGATTTCCCCAGGCATTGCTCATATCATCTCAAACTTTATCCCCTTTGTTGACCATAATGTACAAGTAGTCCTCAATGTAAAACAGTTTAGTGACCGTTCGAAGTTACAATGGCAGTAAAAAAAAGTGACCTATACGTTTTTCACACTTATGACCGCAACATCTCTGTGGTTGTGTGATCAAAATTCAGACACATGGCAATTGATTCATATTTACGATGGTTGCAGTGTCCCCAGAGTGATGTAAATCACCTTTTGCAACCTTCTGACAACCAAAGTCAATGGGGAAACCAGATTCATTTAATAACTTAATTAAATTCATTTAATCTGGATGATGCTGTGTATCTGGATCCTCTCCAATCGGGTTTCAGGCCTGGTTTCAGCACGGAGACGGCCTTGGTCGCGTTGGTTGATGATCTCTGGAGGGCGCGGGACAGGGGTTGTTCCTCTGTCCTGGTCCTATTAGATCTCTC
>JAEANM010025749.1:0-10882 GCA_017656035.1 Myanophis thanlyinensis
ATAAGGAAGTGTTTCAGCTAACATAGGAATTGTATCAGATCCTTCAGCGAAATCAGCTTCCCAGATTCTCTCTCTCTCTCTCTCTCTTTTGTTTCTACCGTGGAGAGAAAAAAGAAAAAGTTTTCTTCTGGGACTTTTTTTCTGCTAGTAACTAGTTCGGCAGGCCGGATTAAAAAGCCCAGCGGGCTGGATGTGGCCCGTGGGCCGTAGTTTGCCCATGTCTGGTCTAGCTTAAGAAATGTGCAGTGATATATTATACTTAACAATTTACAGTATGTTCACAGTTTCCTGCTG
This sequence comes from Myanophis thanlyinensis, assembly GCA_017656035.1. Classification (NCBI taxonomy): domain Eukaryota; kingdom Metazoa; phylum Chordata; class Lepidosauria; order Squamata; family Homalopsidae; genus Myanophis; species Myanophis thanlyinensis. The sequence goes on from JAEANM010025749.1 coordinate 295, forward strand.
CTACAAGCTTTTATAAGTATGATTCTCTACTTTAAAGAAATGGTTCAGTTGGTTCTGGGAAAGTAGTCTCTACAAAATGACATATAAGAGGTTTACGATATCGCATGTCATTAATAGAAATATCTATTAATATTCATTGGGCTAGCAAGATTTCTTTTTCATGTCTATATTGATAGCAGAGAAAACAGGCACAGGTCATTTACCAAATCTCAGCAGGGGAAGGAGCTATTGGATGAGGCATTATAAAGACAGGATTCCAAAGTTAATTTCCCTATATGTGAAAATGGCTTATACATAATTCTTTTTGCCAAATCCAAGTGAAAAAAGAGCAAATACATGAGCAAAATTACTGTGATGAACCTTTTAGCCTTTATTTAAATAATGTGATGAATTTATTTATTTACAAAAATTTCTATACAGATAAAGTGTATTTTGATGAAACAGAAGGAATGGGGTGTTAATTACATTTCTTTAAGGCTCTGTTTCTCAACCTTGGCGATTTTAAGATGTTTGGACTTCAACTCCCAGAATTCCCCAGCCAGCTGTGCATCTTAAAGTCTCCAAGGCTGAGAAACACTGCTCTAAGGTATCTTTTTAATTTGAATCTTGCGTCCTTCATCCAGTTTGAAAATTTTTTTGGAATCAAATTGAATTAAAATCTGACAATCTGAATTGTTACTAAAGCCCTATCAGAGTATCTAAACTGCTATTAACAATGAAAAGCATAATTTTCATATCAGTATACTGGTACAAGGATTTCATTTAACTGCCACAGAAATTAAAGAGGATTTAAGTTAGTCATGATTAGATTTTCATACTGATTTCAGTAGACTTAAATTTCATAAATATATCCTAAATCATTTTTATGGACTTCTGAATTGATAGACATTGTTCATTTGCCTATTTAAGGTAATTGAATTGTGCTAAATGTAACCAAATAGAGACATGGACCAGGTATAAGGGAGTATGCAGGTTTTAATATATGGTTCAGGATATGAAACAGATCAGTCCATTCAAAATATAGGAACATTTCATGTTTTGTTTATTTTTGTTTATTAAATTTATGTGCTGACTATCTTGCTGTCCAAAGCGATTCTGCTTGAAATCTACTTGTCCAAACAAACTTGAACATTTGAAATGTTCCAGCACAGGAAAATAAAATATTGTTCAGAATAACTGTAATTTATTTTTTTTAAATCAAAATTCCTTGGCCATTTTTTTTGATTGGGTGGTAAAAAGTTCATTTCTTAGAATACTTACCTCATCTATTCTTGTGACTTTACAAAAAAACAATAGAGCAAGAGCTTATTTTAAGTTCATATTGTTTTCTTTGGGAAGCACATAGAATGGAACAAATTTTTCTTACAGATTTTTAGAGAAATTCCAGAACATTTCAGGTTCTTTCTTTAAGCTGTAAAAAATTTGTATGGTTTAGCCATATCTGTTTTAAATGCAGGCTTTTAAAGTTTTTGAGTCCCTTCTTGTGAAGTGAGTCAAAAAACAGAATGTTTTGTGGCAAGATATTTTTACTTTGAAGAATTTTTAATTTTCTGGCTTGGGATACTGAAAAGTATACATGATACATATATTATCCTATGGGTTTTCTTAACATTGGATAGTACAAATAATCTTTGATTTAAAACAGTTCATTTAGTGACTATTCGAAGTTACAACAGCACTGAAAAAAGTGGCTTACGACCATTTTTCACACTTACAACTGTTATAGCATCCACGTGTGGTCATGTGATCCAAATTCAGACACTTGGCAACTGATTCATATTTATGATGCTTGTAGTGTCCCAAGAATCATGTGATCACCTTTTGAAACTTCCTGACAAGCAAGTCAATGGGCCAGATTTACTTAACAACCGTGTCACTAAATTAACAACTGCAGTGATTCACTTAACAACTGGGGCAAGAGAGGTTGTAAATGGGGCAAAATTCTCTTAACAAATGCCTCACTTAACAACAGAAATTTTGGGCTCAGTTGTGGTCATAATGTCGAGGTGTGCCTGTGCAATTGAAACCAAGATTGCGTATATGTTCTTGCACTATCATGAACTACTCACAGACTTCAGTTCAACAGGAAAAATATTAAGAAATAAAAGTACCAATGCTTGAAACATGGAAACCTAATTGTCAAGGCATGACGATTCATGGGTACAATTTCCTGCCATTCAGTTTATGTATAACAATAAAAATGGTTACCTGTTTTAGAAATTACTGGTATCTAGCATATCTGGAGGGCCCTAGGCTGATATATTTTCCTATGTAAAATTAGTAATTTCTGCAGGCTATAGTAATGGTGGCATTTCATTTAAGAATACATTATGCTTTCTTGCTTTAATTTGCAGACCATGTGTGTTGTGGCAAAAACTGGATTTCTTCCCCCCCCCAATCCCTCCCCAGTAAAGATTTATTTAAATACATTTAATCAACAAAATACATTGAATTCAGTGTTACTTTCCTGTTAATTCCATAGTGTATTAAAATAAAGTGCTTATACAATGCATATATCAGTGGCTTCAGAATTCAGCAAGTATTTCTTTGGCTTTTTGACAACATTCTTGTAAGGAGAAACTGCTGAAGTTCCTAACTTACTCCTTCCTCTCATAGAACACAGTGCAATGCCCCAAAGAGTTAAGGGGTAAACTTCTCAGTGCAAAATGTCTTGTATTATAATATACTAAGGCATTTCTCCGAAACTGAGCTTAATGTTGAGTGGCAATAGCACATGAGCCCCCTGCACTGTTTAAACAGTACTATTTTTGGCATCTGGGTGTTGGCTTGTCTCCCCAGCAGTTTTAAAGTGAAGTGGTTGTTTGCAGAAAAGAGCTTACAGCTCTGGGACTTGCAAAGGAGAACTTAAAATGGGCTGCTGTTTCACTAAAGAACCAAATAACAGCCATAATGAGAAAATGAGCCTGCTGCAAAAAAGTATAGAAGAGGAAACCTCTGAAAATAGGATAAGTAAAACTTTAACTTCAGTTTTAGAGGCTAAGGGGAAAATGGAGTTGCACTTAATCCAAGAGGCAGGTTGTCTAGAACCTACCATTTATAATAACTGTACAGAATCAATTAAGCATCATTCAGCCCATCGTATGGGGTTTGCTGGGAACATTCCTAGTAGGCAATTTAAGCCTCATTGGTTTAATACAGAAAGAGGTTTGAATAAGAATGATCCTTTACCAGAAACTGAATTAATAGACGGGATTAATGATAAGTTAATAGAAAAAAGCAGTCATAATAATCTGTTTGTGAATAATGTAGGCAGCCATCATATTAATAGTAATAATGAAAGTGAATTGATTCTCTCTGAAAAGCAATGGCATTCATTTGAAAATACTTCTGCTTTGTGTGCGCCGATGGCTTTAAATCAAGAAGGTTTGTTCCAAGAAGCTCTAAATACTTATGGTGTAATGAGCAAGAGTTTCATGCCACAAGCTGAAATGAAGACTGTTGAAGATAGTGATGTGGTTTCAAGTAGAATGGATAAGGAAATAGCAGCTTTGACAAACTCTGTATGTTTTGACATAGATAGACATCACAGGAATGCCAAAAATGAATTCTATAATATTTGTATAATTGACGATATGAGAAATGAAGAAAGGCAAGCAATCACCAATGAAAAATCTATTATCATTGCACAACTATCTGCTGTTCAGGAAGGCTCCAGTTTAACATGCCCAGTAGAAGAGAAGGAAGAACTCTTAGTTCAGAAAGCAGACCACGTGCCTGTTAATATCAGCATTCTCCAAGATGCTAATCTGATGAACAGTAACATAGTGCGAGAAAGTGAAAAGAAAAAAGACCCTCGTCTTGGCTTGGTGAGTGAGAGCTATAGATTAAATACAGAAAGAATAGCAACATACGGTGTAGAGGCACAAGCACATGTTGAAGAAGGACCTCAAAATAGAACTTGGGAAATGGATATGCTTAATAGTAGAATCATTTTGAATGAATCAGATTGTGAACACAGTTCTTCAATGCCTGTGCTTGTGGAGAAAGGCGTAGACATGAATTCTTTGCAATTCAGAAAGTCAGCATATACATGCCATTCCAGCCCAGATGCTGGCAGAAGTAGTCATGATATTACAGTGAATTTTGAACATCATGAAAATAAAAATATTGAAAGAGAATATTATAAATGTTTGTTTTCAAAGCCACTGTTTTCATCAGAATGTAGTAATGCAACCACTGACTCATTGATTTTTGTAAGACAAACCAATACAGAAATTGTAAGGCAAGGAAATGGGCAAAAATTAGAAAACAAACACAAGTGTTTCAGGAATGTGAATGAACTTCAGATAATTTCTGATTGCAGCGATGAGGAAATATCAGATATTTCTGAACAGAATAATCTAGACAATCTCTTGAAATACGATACAGTTTCCCATCAAGAAGCTTCATGCAGTCCTGAAAACCTGACTAAAAATGCTATCATCATGCTTTCAGCATCAAATGATTTAGTTACTGGAGCAAAACAAACTCAAATACCAGAGTTTAGCAATAATGAAGATTGCAACTCTATAAGAACTGCCCAGCAATTCCAATCTCATATAAATAGCACATCTTCAGAAAACTCTGATTTGAAAAGAGATCTGCTGGAGAACAAGGAGACTAGAGCTTTTTTGGACCTATTCAACTTAAAGGTTCAAGGTAAAAATATTGAAAAAGAAAATTGCTTGCAAGATCAAACGCAACAAGATTTGTTAAAAAGTAGCAGTAAAACATATGAATATTCCAGTGCACTTAATGAAGACAGTCATTGTTCCATCTGTTTGGCAGGTTCTGAATCAAATGAGTTGGATTTGGACAGTAAACAGTCAAAGGCATGGAGCAAATATATGTTCTATAGACCTGAAGATCAAATAAATGTAATCCCTGAAAAAAACTTCATAAATAGAACCCAAGAGATACTGTTTAATGAAGTGGAATCTAAAGATTCTGATGGTTCCAATATTAGTTTTACTTGCATATTAAATTCCAGTAATAATTCGCATAGTGTATCTTCGGAAGCACAAAAAATGCTTGCAGATCTAAAAGCTTCTAAAAATCTGCAGACTTACATATATAACAGCCAAAGTGAAACCGTGAGGTTTCCTACATCAGATGTAATAGCAGAAATAGAACACAAAGAAACATCTAGCAATTTAAACGAAAAAAGTTCAGAAGTTTATAAAAATAACTCTTCACTCGAACACAGTAAAATGGCAACTATATGTCCACATGATCACTTGATTTCTAGATTTTCTGTTCATTATGAAAATTTATTAAAAGAAGACACAGAGAATTCTGCTTTTGAAGATAACCATGATGAATTAAAAACCAAGATAGAAAATTCTTCTAAAGCAAGACCTACTAATGGCAATATGAGCTGTGGTTTGGAAATTTATGAAGATGCAGGTATGAGTTTTATTGACCCCAGACAAGAAGATAAGTATGCTGCTATTCCTTCCTATGAAATACTTCATTTCCCTGATAATGAGCAAGAATCTGATCAGGACAATTCAAAAAACGTCTTAGATCTGATGGAAGATATATTAAAGGACTCTGATAATATGCAAAAATTATATCTAAGAGATTCAGAAAATGATGATGCATATACGGTTTGTCAGTCTACCAAAATAAATAGATTGTTTTCAGCCACTGATTTTACATGTGGTCAGGAATGTATGAGCTATCTATGGATTGATTCTTTTAACAAAACTGAAAATGCATGTCTGTCAGCTGGCACAATGCAAAACCAAGGTGGAGATCTAAGAGTTTCTCCTTTTCATATGGGAAAATATCCTTATCATTTGTTAATGAAAGAAAACAGTGCTATTTGGGGATGGCAGGAGAGAGATGAAGAATGCGTAAGTAATTGTAACTTCATTCATGAACTTTCTTAGAAAACCCATTACAGATAGTCCTCAACTTAACAATTCATACAGCAGTGACCATTTGAAGCTACAATGGCACTGAAAAAAGTGACCTATGACCATTTTTTATACTGAAGACCATTGCAGCTTCCTTACAGTCACTGGATCAAAATTTAGATGCGTGGTAACTGACTCATATTTATGACGGATGCAGTGTCCTGGAGTCATGCCTTTTGCAAACTTCTGATAAGCGAAGTCAATGGGGAAGCCAGATTCACTTAACAACCAGGCTACTAAGTTAACACCTGCAGTGATTCACTTAACAACAGTAGCAAGAAAGGTTGTCAAGTTCACTTAACAAATGTCTCACTTAGCAACAGAAAATTTGGGCTCCTTTGTGGTTGTAAGTCGAGGACAACCTGTACATGGTTTGACACTTAACTCAAAGATTTTAATTTGACAAAGGTTTGCCTAAGGATTCTGTGGCTTGGATCTAGAGGTGCCTATTTGCTTATTGTATATTACTGATGCATTCCTGCAAAAGTGAGTTCCTGTAATGTTGCAGTTTCTCCCATGACCTGCCCCATTCTGTGAGAACATAGGAGGCTGCAGTCGGCCCTATTGAAAGACGAAAGTTCTTTTCTTGTTTTGTAGAATCAGTTCAGTATTATAAAGTTTTCTAACCTCCTCATGTGGTTTAAGCCATGAACACCATTTCCACCACCACAACAGGGAATTGATCAGGAAACCAGATTGTAACTGAGAGATTTTGAAAAATACAATTTAAGTTAGCGTAACTTGACAGAATAGCATTATGTATTATATAATTCTGCAAAATATATAGAAAAGTATGCCAAATGTCAGTTAGTACAGTGTAGCACCTAGCCACCTTGTTGAAATACAAGAACAGCGAGAAAATTTTTAGTTTATTGGACAACCTATTGCAAATCACATGGGTTTGTCTTCTTTTTTTTTAAAAAGGTCTATGAGTTTTTCGTTAACAATACTAATGTACTCTCAAGATTAATTTTTTTCTGATTGTCTTTAGATCCAGCAGCAGGAATATCAAATCAAGAACACATGAATATTGCTTAAATTGGATTTGTAACTAAACATGTTTTAATATGACATTTGAATATTGCTATTGTTTAAAAATGATCAGGCATGGACTTCCTTATTAACTGAGAGACTGAATTTTGTAATATTAATTGTTGGCAGAGCTAACCAATTATCTTCATAAAATATTATGCTGCATGCATCTTACGTATTCTTTTGCTTTTATTTGGAAAGGGGAAGTAATGCCTAATGATTTGTATGTAGTGTATTATTCTTTTTTAAAATGTTCCCAGGCATATCTCTTTTACAGCCAGTGCAATTAAAAGTAATTCCTCAAGGGAATTATTTAATTAAAAGGCCCATTTATAATATGATAAACGTTTAAACAGGTTTTTTTTTATTTTGAATCCCTATAGCTAAATTGTAAGATAATAGGTTAAGGTGGAGAACTATAAACCTAAAGGATTTCAACAGTTCTAGTGTAAGTTTTGCTTGAGGCTTTTAACCATGCATATTATAATTTGTTGACTAAATTGTCATTGGCTGGACTTGGACTTAGAAACTACATAACCATTTAGGATTATGTGATTCAAACATTTTCCTGAGTTGTTAACCGTAGTTAGGCAATCTAATGGTTGGATTCACATATTAAACAGGTTAAAACAGACAGTAATGTATTCATATTTAAGTGTTTTCAATGGATAGGTGGCTCTAAAATTGCAATCATTTATATCTCTATAAAACAATGGCTTTAATTTTAGAAGTGTACCATAAGAATACAGTATTGCTTTTGATTTTTCTGTTGATTATGCTTTTTATATGGCTCCCTTGTTCTCTGCTGCCTTTATTATGAGTTGATGAAGATATTGGCCCTAATCTTAGAATGTTCTCAAAAACTTAGATCTACTTTCTTGTCATAAATAAGAACTTTACTGCTTTTTCTTGTTCCTCCAAAGTTTGTTCGTGGGAACTGTGAGGATGATACAGAAAATGTTATGGGAATAAGTTGTACAAAGGGACTGTAGATAAAGGGGAAGTTGGTGGAAATCCATGTGATATTAGAACAAATTTAACTTAGTCAATAGAGATAAATAGCTTTGTTCATAATAAAGAAATGTAAATATGAGATGCTTACGATTTAGACTTAAGAAGCAAATTGAATTAGCTAAACTTGATTCGGGATCTTTATAGGGTAGTCTCTTTTTAAAAAGAGTGTATCTTTCATCTTGTGTAGTACCTATATATGCAACTCTTAACAGTAATTTATTTTTAATGAGATAAATGCTGTGTGTATATCTCTATATGTATATTTATGCAGTTAATGAACATAGGTGTTCTGAGTATAAATTGTGTATTACAGGAGCCAGCCAAGGTTTCAGAATTAAATCCTAATGCAAAAGTGTGGGGGAATCACATGGTGCACGTGGAAGCAAGTGGGACTGAAGGGGGTGTGAGCAAACCCTGGGAAGAAATAACAGATCACCCACCAGATTCCTGTAAAGAAGGTACAAGAAATCGGTTTTGAAATATCGCATTATTACTAATAACTAAAGCTAACTATTTGTATTTACATAATGCTTCCCTTGTACAAACATTTTCTTTTCTTCTGTTAACAAGATTCCTCATTCTCCTTTCTGCCTACATTTTCTTCTGTTTTTATTATAATCTAATGATTATATTTACTAAACAATATGCTTATTTTAGCTAATCTTTTCCTTTCTCCCCCACTCCACATACCCTCACCCAGAGAATATACCCTGTTCTAGTTGTTCAGTTTAAAAAACAATTACTTAAAAATTAATTAATCCACCCTTAAAACACATTAAAGGCACCAAATAATGGCTTAGCTTGAGGAAACAAGAAAAGTTGCTTGCCAGCAGCAGTCAGGTATACACAAGTAAGAAATCATTGCATATTTCTTGCAGGTTTCATTGAGAGAAACCAAACAGCAAATAACAGCAAATAACAGCAAACCCTTCCAGGAGTTAGTTAGTATGATGTCTAAGTCACAGCAAATGAAGTATATTTTTGTGACTCTTATAGTTTTCTCCACAGCGTTAGAGGCCAATGGTGATGGTGACAAAAAACACCAGAACGAATCGTTAACAGAACATCAAGAACCATCACTATCTGTTCCATTATCAAATCAAACAGATATGAATCCTTTGGCTCTAAATCATGCAGAGTACAAAACTGTACATGAAAACACTGAGTCAGGTATGGAAAAGGTCCTTGCTCATTCTTAAAGCTGTAAGAGTTTCTATAAGAGTTTATAAAATGATCTTCAGGAAATTTGCACATTCTAGCTACTGAAGAAACATACCTGAGCAGGACTGAATTGTAGGCATTGTTATAGATGTGCCTATATGAACAATACCTATGGCTATTAAATCCATAACACCATATGAAGTAGGAAGTGCAGAGTAATAACTTTATCAATACATCTGTGTGTTGCAGCTCATCTAATTGGAATTGTTGTTTGCCTTGTTAGGTTTGTCCTGCTTCCATACATACTATAAGAATAGTTTGCTTCCTGTCATCTTCTATTTCAGTATCAAGCTGAGTGCCTTAACTATAATATTTTCTTTAAAATGTAATATTCCACAACCCCTTTCAGCTAAACAACAGAGTCACACAGAGTCAAGCCAGGTAGAAAGGTTTTGCCTTGTAGACTGTTGAGAGTTTGGATTTCTGACAAGTAAATATTAATAAAGATTATGGATCTACATATTGTGTTACACTATTAATTTCTGTTCTACAGTGAATTCATACCTCTAACAGGCTTTGTGCACTTCAAAAATCCAGTTCCAAGAAAAATTGACATGGGTGGTCTTGTCATGGCCCAAAGTCCAAGAAGGACTCAGAGTCTCTTCTCTGCAGTTTCTTTTATTGTTTCTCATCCACAGACAGATCTTGCCAAACTAAAGGAAACTCCTTGCATCCTTATAAGATATACTTTGGAAATTTCTAGGGAGGAAATATCCTGATCCTTTTCCTCCCAACCAAACTATCTAAAATTTGCTGTTTCTTACTCCTCTGGAAAGCATTATCTCTCCTGGGAAACCATATTACATCCATCGCAGTTCTATAGAGCCACTCCAGAGTCACTTTGGAAAGGGAAATGGGTGGCATATAAATTTAATAAATATTATGCAGAGGGTTGTTTTTTTAAAAAAATTGAATGTTTTGCAATTTGATGGCCAAAGGAAAAAAATATATATTATGTAAGACATTGGTATATTCTCATTCCTCCACCAACATTTGCGTATTTTCTGGCCTCTCTTTAGACACAGTGAATATGAGGAAGAAATTAAACACAATCTTATTGTTACCATTGAGCAAATGTAGCTCATGCTGTCATCTTAACTCTCTTATACAATATTTGGAAAATGTTTTTTGTATGATGGAACCGCTGCCTAAAGGAGAAGAAGTCCTGATTTAGGGTGGGGGTTAAAAGACATAACAGCTTAGAATCCATTTGGAAGAGGAAACATTTGAGGTCAAACCCCTAAATCCATAACTGCTGTTTCCTAAAGGCAGACAATTCAAGTTCAAGTTTTATTTGTCACATACATGACACATATGACATGTAATGAAATGCTTATGTGACTGCAAAATGGAGGAAAGCAAGAGGAATAATCTGCAGGAAGGATAGGGATAAGGATAGG
>JAEANM010025750.1:0-10882 GCA_017656035.1 Myanophis thanlyinensis
GCAACAGGTGAAGCTAAGCAGAATCACATCAGATACCTGTACAATTAGCACAGCCCCCCCCCCCTTTCTTTGTGATCTTTCCACTTCTCTTTAAATACCAATGATTGCAAAAGATCTATCTGTTAAAGTACTGAAGTTTGCAGATGATACAACAGTGATTGTTCTCATTCGAAACAACGATGAATCAGCATACAGGTGGGAGGTTGAACAACTAGCCTCATGGTGCGACTGGAACAATCTGGAACTGAACACACTCAAAACTATAGAAATGGTGGTAGATTTTAGGAGAAACCCTCCCATAATACCATCTCTTACAATACTAGACAACACAGTATCGACAGTAGAATCCTTCAAATTTCTAGGTTCTATCATATCTCAAGACTTAAAATGGACACCCAACATAAAAAATGTCATCAAAAAAAGCACAACAAAGAATGTTCTTTCTGCGGCAACTCAGAAAGCTTAAACTATAAAAAGATGTTGAGCCTCAGTGGAGAGAAGAGCAACAAAGATGATTAGGGTTTGGAGATTAAAACATGAAAAAAAATTGCAGGAATTGGCTATGTCTAGTCTAGTGAAAAGAAGAACTAGATGTGATATGATAGCAATTTTCCAATATCTAAGGGTTTGCCACAAAGAAGAGGGAGTCAAGCTATTATCCAAAGCACCTGAAGGCAGGACAAGAAGCAATGGATGGAAATTAATCGAGGAGAAAAGCAACCTAGAACTAAGCAGAAATTTCCTGACAGTGAAAACAGCTAATCAGTGGAATCAACTTGTGTCCAGAAGTTTTGGATGCTTTAATACTGGAGGTTTTTAAGAAGAGGTTGGGCCACCATTTGTCTGGAATGGTATATGGGCTCCTGATTGAGTAGGAGTTGAACTAGGACAATGTTTCTCAACCTTGATGACTTTAAAATGTTTGGACTTCAACTCCCAGAATTCCCAGCCAGCAAAACTAGCTGGGGAATTCTGGAAGTTGAAGTCCAAACATCTTAAAGTCACCAAGGTTGAGAAACACTGAACTAGAAGGTCTCTTCCAATTCTGTTATTCTGGAATGTATGCATGTATGCATGTAAAAAACATATTATAATGATAACATGCACCCATTTGTTGTAACAACCAATTGCTTAGAAAAATTGCAGGGACCTGGGCTACCTTCTTTTCTTCCCATTTGAACCTTTTCCCCAGCATTAGCATGGCAACGTCACCAATAAAGCTGCAATCTTATAATTAGTATCAGACGTGACACATTTTTTAAAAAAGCTCTGCAGCCACCAGCAAACAAAGTAAAGCAAGTGAACAAAATAAATTGTTTTTCCTTCAAAGGAACCAAACGGAGGGAAAAAGTACAGAGACACAGCAAGGACAAATGCAGTATGGACAGTTGAAGATTACCTATAACTATATAATTGTAGAAATACCGTAGCAATTGGCGTGCTAATGTAGAAATAATAGTAATAGAAAAGAACATAGGATAGAGACAACAGAAATGCTCATATATGGATTTGTAAGTGATACATTTCACTTTTATTTTTATTTTTTTTCAAAACAAAACATCTCCCCAAGTATAGGAAGTATACTTAAAAACCACCTGCCCAATGTCCAGTGGGTTTTTTTGGCTCTTTTGAGTCTGGGTCAGTCTAATTAGGTATAATTTTAAAAGAACTTGATCATCCCCAAAATGGGTTCAAGGTTTTTGGTATTGCAAAAGTTATTTGAAGTCATCTGCTACCACCATATTGTTAAAAATGGACAGCTTCTAAGTTATTCTGTTGCAAAAGAAAACAATTGAAGGAGAGCTCAAAGAAGACCTGCTGTGTAGCCCCTTTGAAGGTTCTGATTTATATTTCCTTTCTGGCATTCAGAACAAACTTCCCCAGCTGAGTTGCAACAGTATAAATTGGGGCCAAGCCAACTAGTCAAACCAATGTGTCATTTGCCATTAAGATGTAGGAATGAATAACTTTCAAAAACCATAAGACTTTGTTTGCTTTCTAGTAGGAACAAATGAAGTCATCATTGGCCAAAGTCCTATTAGAGTCTCAGTCTTCAACTCTTTTTTTTTCCTTAAGGCCAGTTTCATCTTTTAACATTTGTATTAAATGCACACTACATAAAAGGTCAAATAAATTAAGCAGCTCTGATGGAAATGACATCTTTGTTCCTTTGTGGGCTTTGCTTTTTTTTTTTTTTTTGTTCACAGGCCAAAAAAAAAATCTATTTTAAACTACATGTTTAATAATGGCACCAAGCCAAGTACTTTACACAGTGTCATCAATGGAAAAAAAATTAAAGTATATTTAAACCAACAATTCTGGAAATAATTTTCTTTTTATTCAAAATGGAACTCTAGATCAAGATGGTGGGTATAAGAATTTTCTCATCCCTAATTGAAATTGCTTTCATTATCCATGGGTAAAAGTGTAAGAATGCCTCTAGAGCAACTAGCTTTTCTAGAACATATTAGTCAGGTGTTGTATGAAATAGCACAGAAGTAGAACACAAAAATGTAAAAACAGGAGGGAAAGCTACATAATAAAATGCAAAAGAAGTAAAAAGTTAAGACAAAAATCTAATACAAATATCAGCCAAATAAAATAAAGCAAAAGTTACAAAATTAAACTAAACAAGCAATGAAATAAAAGATATATTAGCAAATCACTACTGATAGTAATGTTAAGACAACTTAATTCAACAAAGATAGAGCAACTATTTTGAGTTAGGAAAGGTTATATTTTTCCTTCATAAATCAGATTAAAAGGATTATTCATTCAAATTGAACCACGGACTGTAACAGTTTCCAACAATGCCTACTGCATTATATTGTATTTCCATCCCTGTAAACCTAGAAAAATATTTAGAATTGTCATCATCTTTCTCAGAGTTCATGAATCTCAGGGCTACACTGAGTATTCCTACAGTCCAGAATAGTCCCTTTGTTCCTAGTAATTTCCTTCAAACCTTTTTTTTTATTATTAGTTTTTTATTATCCATCTCAATACATGAACAGTATGGCCTGCAGGTATAATTCATTTTGATACAAACATCAATGATGATAATCATAATAGTTGTTAAATTAGTCAAATGCATATAATCCTAATATTAATATACATACGATTTTTTAGTAATTATTCAATATTTCAATATTCCCTTTTAATAACAATGATATTATAAACATACATGGTAATATCCTCTTTCAAACTGGATCTTTTCCATCAAATTGTTACTTATATTCTATTATATAAAAATTATATCTGCTAATATTCCCTGACATTTCAGTAGTAGCATATTAGGTAAGTAATAATTTGGTTAAATAATTCATAGATGATATGTTCATTCAATAGGAATTTCCTTCAAATCTTACAGAAGTGGTGTTATTTAGAATCTCCCTGAGAGCTAGATATTTTCTTTCTTCTGATCCACCCTGGATCATTCTATGAATTTAAATTTAAATTCAACCATCATTTCTAATGTTTTTGTTATTCCTCCTTTTCCTGATGCTTTACTTTAAAAAATAATAATAATAATCTATAATCTTAAAAAAGAAACTGAAAGAAATAGAAGCACTGAATAAAAGTATAAACTAAGAAGGAAAAGAAAAAATCCATCTTACATTTTATATTTATCAAGTCAGTGGCTTACCAATGAATTCACTGTTATAGTATGAATAGTACAATATCTTAATGTAAGATATCTCAGAATCTCTGCCATATTGCAGCATTCCTTTGTAATTTTAACCATTGAAAATATTGCTTTTTCTAAAATACATCACAGATTTCCAACAGTCATTTTTTGACATCTGGAATAATATCATTTTCCATGTCTTAATATTATTCTTTTTGCTACCCTGTATGCTCAATACAACTACCATTCTACCATTCCTACCATTCCAATTAAATTCCAAAGTTTTGGTATATAACTCAACATTACATTAACATCTTTAATCTTTATAGATTAGTGAAAGTCTAGTCTAGTGAAAAGAAAATCTAGGGATGACATGATAGCAGTGTTCTAATATTTGAGGGGCTGCTTCTCCAAAGCACCAGAAGGCAAGACAAGAACCAATGGACATAAACTAATTAAGGAGAGAAACAACCTAGAACTAAGAACAAATTTCCTAGCAATGAAAACGATTAATCAGTGGGATGGTTTGCCTTCAGAAGTTGTAGGTACTCCATCACTAGAGGTTTTTTAAGAAGAGATTGGACAGTCATTTGTCTGAAATGGTATAGGGTCCCCTGCTTGAGCAAGGGGTTGGACTAGAAGACTTCCAGAGCCCCTTCTAATTCTGTTATTCTGCTTTTCTGTTATCCTTATATATAAACTAATATATAATATATCAGCTATTTCCATAAATGGATCTATTAGAATGCTTGTTGTCATCCATGAAGCATTTGCAGTCTTCTCTTTCAATAAGCCATTATACTAAGAGCACTTCAGCTCACTAGAGTTCCTATGATATTATCTGGGGAAAAAAAAGATTGAGAACAGCTTCCATGGTGTGTGCCAACTTTCTTCTAATTAGCCAACAATCCTCATACAGAAAGTATCAATTGAATGAAGTCATGATTGTCTGAAAAACCTTGACTCCTGCTGGTAGGATGTTGTAGTGGCCATGAAGTCATGGTGCCAGGTTTTAATAAAAACCCTAATATTAAGCTTCAGCTCCTGCACAGAACTTAACTCTGGGTACTGTGGAAATTGGCCACCCCTGGGATATCTCTACTGTTGTTATTAAGAAGCTCCTGGCAGCTTCTGAAACATTTAGGTGTCATCTTACTTGTTATGTATGCATTTTATGATATGCTTTTAAATTTGTTTGCTACAGTTGCATAATAAACCTTAAAAAATCTCTTTATTTACAATGTGCTTACTGTTTCTGGATCCAAATGATTCCATTGCAGTGACAATTAGCAAAACTGATGTAGTATGCTAGGGGTGTTTGTGTGTGAGAAAGGGGTGGGGAGAGAGATAATGCTTCACACATCAGCAACTAGTTTTGTGTGAAACTCAAAAAGTATACAATAAGAACTACATGTTCTAATTAGCCAGCCAAAGATGACAGCAGCATTTTGGACCAGCAGAAGTTTCAGGAAATTTTCAATGAAGACTGACATAGAAAGCATTATAGCACTAATTGGGAGAAATATCCCAGGCTAAACAGAACATAATATGAAACATTTATTGGTAGCAGTGTTTATATGCGATGCAACTGTGAAACTCAAAATATCATAAGATCATTTGACATTAAAAAAAATTGTGCCATGCTAGGAAAGGATGCTCTTAATTCAGTGTGGTGCTCACACTCTAAATCTGTGCCCAAACACATTAGAAGAGAGAAAAGATTTGGAGAGTGCGTAGGAAGTGGAAGAAAATAATCCATTCTGCCAAGAGTCTCTCTTCTGTTGGCAAATAGATACAGTCAAATGCTTTCATATTATACCAAATTGAAATATAAGAGAATTTTTGGTGAATGTATCCTCAAATGTATTCCTAATGCTGCAATTCTCAGTTCAAACCTTGTTTACATAGTAAAATAGCTATAATAGGAAAAGATGCACAACTGGGGGAAAATGTGTGCATGAAAATCATAATTACAATGAAACAGTGATTTAATGGGACATTCAGAGGGATCTGTTAAATCAGAATGTCCAAAATTACATTTTCACATCAGTTTACATAACTGGCTTTTGATGTCAGATGCTGGAAAGCTTCAATAGACAAACCCTCAACTTAAATGGGAGTCCCAGCAAAAGAAAGCTGTTCATTGAACCGAAAGCACATTGAAGTGAGGTCCATTAAAGTCTACCAGGGGGTTTGGTCTATTTAAAACTATTATTATTTCAGAAGTTTTCTAATTTGTCAGACTGATGCAGAAGTTTAATAGACTAGATCACATGCATCCAAAACTGAGATGAACTCATATCATCCTTATTATTGTATGGTATGCCAACTGATATGCAATAAACATCCCATTGATTGGGATCATTGTCTTTGGCAGAACTTCTAAGAAACCTTTGCAAAGTGATCTAAAAGCCATATTTCAGAACTGTTGTTAAATTAATTTGAAAGAGAATGCTTTTTAAGAAATCCAAGTAGCAGGGCTAGAACAAAGATATTATCCAACATTAGATGATTCAAATGATATATTGCCAGAAACTGAAACAATGGCATTTAATTTATAGCTAGCACAACCCTAGCTAGTTAAAATATGTTGAATCTCAAAGAAAATGCAGACTTACTATGTTAAAGTCTTTGATTTGGTGTGGAAAAAAAATATGCTGTGAAATTCTGGGACATCCTGTATATTTCTGTATTTTCTATGCATAATACAATCAGTAAATCTCATTTCTCTAAATGTCAGGCTAAATATAATCTGTCTGACCTAACTGAGCTCAGATAGGTCACAAAGCACTTTGTTCAGTGACATTTTTCTTCTTTTTAAAAAAATATTACTGCTCAAATCTTACTTTTGTTCTGGAGAAGACCATCCTGTTCATCAGCGAGAGTGAAGTACGCATGAAGAAATTCAGGCATATGGCAATCTTCCCCTCAAGAAAAAACGTTTTCTTTCTTTTTAAAATCTTAATCATGCTAAAAACTCACATGAACAGAAGTATGCCTAAAGCATTTACATTTCATCAGCTTATTCCACTTATATATCCAGAGCAAACACTCTTCAAACCAACCCTTTGCTGGATATTTCAAAAGCAAAGAACAACCAGGCCAGTTAATTAACCCAGAAATGGTGATTGCCCCAGTGGATAATCCACAAAGAGAAAGAAATATCTAGGAAGCAAAAAAAAAAAAAAAAGCAAGGAAACATGATTGCAGGATTGCTTCAGTTCATGTGTTTCTTAATGAAGGCTAAATCAAATTGTGGAAAAAGCCGAGTCAACTGTTAAATAAATGTTCCTTTTTTTTTTTCTACCACATAAAAAAAGTGGCTAATACCCTAACCACGAACATTAATGAAAAGTTTCTCCATAAAGAAAAGCCCAAACTCAAACAATTGAGTTGGACAGCTGGAACATTATTTTTCCCTGAAAAACAGAGAATATACTTCTCTTTAAAAGGCTTAGAGTATCCTTCTGCATTATTAGAACAGCTTTTTTGTGGCTATTAAATTGCACAAATAAATTACAGTGTTGTTTGAAGGAAACTGGAAGCAGGGAAATAAAAAATAACATGCACTTGTGATCTATGGTCTAGGGCAGTGTTTTTTTTCCAAAGTGTTCAACTTGACAATTTTAAGATGTGCATCCATTTAAATCTTCTCATAATTAAATGACAATTTTTTCCCTATTTGAGGTGGCAGGTTAAAATGTTTTAAAGGAGCGATGTATGCTTTTATTAATTTTTCCCAAGCAAAACTTAAACTAGTAGTTTCACCCATATGCCTTTCCTGGTAAAAGAAAGTAAAGCCATGAGGAAAAAAGGTGGAAAAGTTCATTCTCAGTTATCAGGTTGACATCAGAACTGCAAGAACCATACCCTTTGAGGTTGCCCATCACTGATCTAGTGAAGTGTTTTTAAAATTGCCAGCTTTAATATAGGTGGATTTCAATTCTCAAAATTCTTCATCCAGCATTTTGGGATTTGGTCTAACCATCATAAAATTGCCCCCCAAAATTATTTATTTGAAAAAAATACTGGCATAGTGCAGTATTTGATTTATCATAAGTGAAAATTAGAATATGTTCAATTAAAGTCATGTGGAAGCTTGGAAAAGCTAAAACTTCATCTTTCCCAAACTCCTCTTTCAGGTCACTGAAATATACTGACTCATTCAAAAGTCTTCTGCCTTAAATAATACATGGAGACAAAAGCTTTTCTCTTTTCACATCTTTGAAATTCTGTCTCAGAATGCTGTTTCGCTTCTGAAGGGCCGCAATATTTGTTCCAAAATAAATTTCCTTTTATATTTCTTTTTTTTTTTTTTGAAGCCTACTTTAACAGAGCTGTGTATGCTCTGTTCACCTTAAATTTCCAAATCTGTCTTTGCATTGCCACATACATGCACACAAACTCACAGAGATACTTTTTCTTCCTGTCTGATGTGCTTCTTGGAGAAAAAGCTAGACTTGATAATAATGACACAAGAGAGTAGTTTGGGACAGAAATAAAAGAATGTTATCCAGTTGCAGCATTTACTGTTATAATATAGCAAGGATAAATAGGTTAGCCAAAAATAATTATAGCTGGAATTTGACTAGAAGATTCAGCTGACACCTCTACTCTTGCAACTCTTCCCTTGAGTATATTACAATGGACTCTAAAGTAAAATGATATGAGAAAGCTAATGTTACTACTGACCACGCTGTGTCTGCTCCGTGTCTGGTAATACATGATCACTCACAATTTAATAGCTTTTATGAGTACTGTATTATAGTTTAACAACATTAATACTTTGACAGGGTGAGAGTGGAAGTCATATAGACCAGCCACCAGCTTTTATTTCATTCTCCATGTTTGGCAGACCAATGTCAGATTCTGTACCATCTTTTTGACAGTTCTGGAATTTACAATGGATGTGTTGATATAGTTGTGGCTTTTTCTCTGTTTTAAAACCAGCAGGACATCTGGAAACTAAAATCTGGAAATTCAAAGCCTGAAAGGCAAAAAATATGTAGGTATAAGAAGGCAGATTTCCCTTACCTGTTCTTTGGTTTCTTGAGCTTGTTAATGCCATAATGATAGGTTTAAAACTGGTCTTTGAAACAGTGCTAAAGGTGAGGTGTTCAGCCATTTTAAGCCTCTAATGCAGCCTATAGCATTTAGACTACACACCTCTCAGACTATTGAATCATCTGTGTGGGATTAAGAAATGAAGTTCACAGGCAGAACTGTTAATACTTGCTTATGTATTTCATAGCACATCTCCATTCCATTTAGCTGGAAGGGAAGAGGCTAGCTTTTAAAACTGCTTAACATTTACAGTGAAAGGAAATCCTCTATCATGAGCATCACTGTTAGACAGTAGAAAAGGAAATTTAGACAACTAGGATTCTTTGTCTAGAGGCTTGGATGAGGTCAGACTATAGGATCATTGGAAATACAATACAATTGTGGCATACATGAAGAAATGAAACTTAAATATGACTTGGGGCCATAGGAAATGCAAGGTTGTTTCAACACAGGAAGAGAATTGTCAAGATAAAGAGGAAACTGGTTTGTCAGTTTCTACCCTTCATTATTCCAATTCTATTCTTAAAATAGTAATCGTACTAAAATAATGCTGCCCTGAACATTTATTCTGAATGTTTTACAAATCTCATTCTAATTCTTTTTCCAAAGAAAAATAAAATGTTTATAATATTCCCAAAGGTGGAATGTAAAGTAATTTATTATTGTAAATATGATTTTGTCAAGGTTTGAAGATGTTCTTTCTTTTAGCATAAAGTTTTCAGTTTTATCTGTAGTCTCCCTCACTTCCCACACTCCAATTAAATTGTAAGAGAAGATCCTACAGAAATTTATCCTATAGGTTTTTTCAGGCCAGGAAATAGAAAAAGGTGGAGGATGTTGAATGATATATACATATACATATATAATAAGAAAAGCAACAACACTACCTCTTCCTGTTTGAAAATAATAAATTCCAAACCACCACCAATTTTTTGCAAGCCCAGACAGGTTCCAGAAAATTGGAAAACAGATTTTAGCATTATATTTTCTACCTAAAGATATACCAGTATAACAAAAGAATAAAGGCAGTGCATACTTGTTACATTTTCTATGACAAGGTTTCTTCTTCATGGTTCCTTATCAATCTGTATAGCATAATTGCTATGATATTTCCACCCCTTCCTCTATTTATTCACCCATCCATTACATTTATATTGTACATTTCTTAGGCTGGGCTGAAAGACAGTAACTGGCTTAAAGTCACCAATTAATCACTTTCTGGACTAGCCTAACATCTTAACTGCTGCATTATACTGGCTCTCACCATTATGTGCTATATTATTATTATAATGAAATATAAATAATAAGAATTCATTCCTTGAATAGTAAAATTACATTCAGTACTTTTAATATAGGTAATCCTTGACTTACAACATTGACTTACTTCATTTAGTGACTGTTCAAAGTTACAATGACACTGAAAAAAATGACTTATGACCATTTTTCACAATTACGACTTTTGAAGCATCCCCATATCATGTAATCAAAATTCAGATGCTTGACAACTGGTTCATACTTATGACCATTGCTGTTCCTATTCCCAAGGTCATGGATCATCTTTTGCAATTTTCTGACAAGCAAGGTCAATAGGAAAACCAGATTCACTTTTTTTCTATATAATGTAATTTCTTTTTTAAAGAAAACAAAAAAATAGTGATGAAGAACTATAACACATAGATTGCAAATGAGAACAAAACAGATGCATTGAAACATGAAGAATAGGATAAATGATCTCAAACTTCATTAACCTAAATAAATTGGCATTAACTTGCATGATAGACAGAACTTAGCACTGTTTGCTCTTGTATAACTTTCTTTTAATTGTATCCATCTCAAATCTTGTTGTTAGTCATGTTTGACCCATCACGACCCCATGGATAACATTCCTCCAGGCCTTCCTGTCCTCTACTATCCCCTGGAGTCCATTTAAGCTCATGCTGACTGCTTCAGTGACTACATCCAGCCACATCATTCTGCTGTCCCCTTCTTCTTTTGCCATCAATCATTCATCTAAAATCTAGTATTGATATTATTATTTTTGTAAAGTTTTTTATTTTCTTTTTCCACATTTCCAACAACATCACAAATCATTAATCAAGTCATACATAGTCAGACACAAATATCTCTCCAAATAAAAATTATAATTAACAAATATAATAAAAATTTCATAATTTCATATAAAGGCATATC
>JAEANM010025751.1:0-10881 GCA_017656035.1 Myanophis thanlyinensis
ATGATCTTGCACCAAGCGACTCCCACTTGTTTCATCATTCAATGCATTCCATTGACTGGCTCAAGTCTCAGGCGGCTAAATTTTATGACAATGGAATTACAAAGCTTGTTCACCGCTATGTTATAAGTGCCTCAATTTGTTCGGTTAATATGTTGAAAAGTAGTATTTAAGTGTCACTTTCAAGTGTGTATAATAAAATTTTTTCCTACACCTTGTTTTTTTTTCCTATCGCAAAACGTAATCTATTTTGTGGATAGCCCTCGTAATTTAAGATTTAGGAGAGTAAGGGGTGGGTGGGATGTCTGTATTCCCCACAGCTACTACTCCCGCTAAAAGAATGCAAATATCCAGATGTCTGCAAGGGGTATAAATCCTTCCATTCCCTACCATCCAGTCAGAGCTGAAGAAGCTTCTTGGATGAGTGGTGAAACATCTTCAAAGAAAAGACAGAAAGTCCAGATGCCTCTTGAAAAAAAGCACCTTTGGCATTGTCTTTGAAAGTGAGATTAGAAAAAGGCTTCTATTATTATTGATACATGAACAATCTGTGAATAAAGGTAACAAAACCCTTCATGGACTAATAGTAATATTAGAAGGGACTTATCTAGGAACAGAAGAGAAGCCGTAGATACTCTGGCTTCCATGTACAGCTTCCTTTTTAAAATTAAATAATATAGAAAAATTAAGCATTTTTCTTTGGTTCTAATAAGCAATCAAGTTATATTTTCATATAAGTAATCCTCATTTAGTGACTGCAATTAAATGAAATGGTTGCTAAGTGAACACATGACTGAGAAAGAAGCTGCAAAGATTACTGGTTGCTGCCAGCTCATTAAGACAAACTTCTGTCATAGACTCATTTCTCTCCCCACTTTTTTTTGCCCCTTGGAAGGGCAGAGAGTTTGCTTAAACACGTTATGTCTTCCCCAGCTGCTTTTCACCACAGGGCAGGGATTCCCTAACGTGCCAACTGAAAATTGACACGCTCAAGTTTATGACCTTAATTAGTTGATTAGAGCTCTCCCAGGCTCCAGCAGTTGCCTGAAACTGACCAGATCTTAATCAGTTTCAAACTGAAGACTTTCTTACCCTTAAATACCAGCATTGGTCAAAAAATGAATTTTTATTACTATTTATTGTCCTTTTATTTCTTAATAGTGCTACCTTAGGCTGTTGCCAAATGAGAAGTGCCCTTCAGGTATGAATCGTCAACTTATTCAATGCATTTCCTTTAGCATTAACACAATTAGCTCATTTATTGCCAAAGATGACTTTTATGGAATTTCATTTCTATTTCTTTCCATAAATCAAGGAACCCTTTGAATCTTCAAGAATTCTGAGTCAGAAAAGATGGATAAATATCCAGAGGAGTAATAGCAATAGCACTTAGACTTATATACCGCTTCATAATACTTTACAGGCCTCTCTAAGCAGTTTACAGAGTCCTCATATTGCTCCCAACAATCTGGGTCCTCATTTTACCAACCTTGGAAGGTTTAAAGCCTGAGTCAACCTTGAGCCAGTCAGGATCAAACTGCAAACCGTTGGCAATTGCACCACCACGGCTCTTCTATAAGAGGCAGGATGAAAAAAAAAAACATGTTTAGTTGGATCAGTCCCAAGTGTTCCCAGTCCCAACTACTTAACCTTAAAAGGCAGTTTAGGATCTCTGTCTAGGGACAGTCCAACATGAGGTTACATCCCTGAATGGGCTTTGAAGTACTTTGTATAGAAATGGAATTAGATTGCATTGCAGTTATTCCCTGTGTTCTCTGTAGCTCTGTTGCATTTTCTATACATTTTATATTGTTGGAAATATAAGATCTAGTGGTTAATGTCAAAACAGTTTTCTTTATGTCACTCTTCCTCTTCTTGTTATTTGCTCTTACTTGGTATCTATTTAATCCTCTTCTGAGCCACCTTTCCTAATGTACACATATGTGTCATGACAGAAATAATTCATATCTCTTCCTTTTATGGGTCACGCACAGGCCATATCAAGTAAAATGGTGGGAACTTCAAATAGATAAGAAATAGTTTTCATGTAAGTGACAGCAAATCACACTTCTCTGTCTCTCAGAGCATTTGTTGAATACCAGATGGATATATCTAACTTCGTTGTTTGCAAAGTATGGCTCAGCATTTGAAACAACCAGGGCACACTAAATACTGTACTTTTCATTCAAGGTCAATAATTCTAGTTGATTAATTACAGTCCCAAGGATTATTTCAGCAAGTGAAATAATTGCAACCTCTTGGGGTTGGTATGGTTTTTGCCTTCAGTACACCATAAATAATGAAATAAGTAGAGAAAATTACATTGCATTAGTTGAGAGTACAGTGAAAAGAAAATGTCTGTGGACAGTTCACGTGGTGTCAAGCTTTGGGAAGCTTTCAGATTGAAATTCACAGGCTACCTACTCCTTTTCTCCTCTGCTCACTGCTAGTTCTAGAAAATAGCTTGATTTACATTTATGAATTCTGTCTTAAGTCTGCAGCCCAAACGAATAGTATTAGATAGGATGATTCATGAGGCAACAATATGGCTCAGAAGAGTGCTTTATTTCAAACCGCAGTTAAACACAGCAAAGAAAGAACCAGCAAGTTCGTCTGATAGCTCCGCCTATTTATACAGGAGCTGTCAAATGTCTTAACCAATCAGGAGCCTCAGCTTTCCTGCCTTTTTCAGGTGCTGTCCATTCCTGAATTATATAAAATATACAGCACCCCTCCCCTCCTAGAAAACATGGCCAATCCACCATGACATAGTCACACAGGTAAGCAGGGCATTTCCTAGCCCTGGTTGACCTGCGCAGATCAGTCGGCTCAGTAGCAGCAATCTGTTCAGATGTGTCAGTCGCTGCTCTGGGCTTGGACCCCAGAACCTTCTGGATGACTACTCCAGGTGTGGCTGAGCCCTCACCAGGAAGATCACCACTGGAGCAATCTGAATGTTTGGTTAAGTGACCCTCTATTGGATCGAGGCTATTTCTTGGGTTTATTTCTCATTCATTTCTACTTTCCCTGTCTCCCTTGGCTATTTCGGTTTGGGGTTTTTCAATGCAGGGTTGCACCTGGTTCCAGTGTCTCCTCCAAATTTGGCCGTCCATCACCTGCAAGCGATAAGACTGTGGGCCTGTCACTGCTGTTATTGAAGCAGGGATCCATAATGGTCCATCCACATAATTCTTAGCATACATTGGATCCCCTACTACAAACACCTTAGTGCTATCGTGAAGGTCTGAAACCTTCTCTTGGGCATATGTGGGGTGAAGATGGTCTAGCTTGTTCCTTAGTTTCCTGCCCATTAATAACTTGGTGGGACTCTTCCCTATGGCCGTGCTAGGGGTAACATGCTGCACCAACAAGAGGGTGTCTATTTTATTTTGCTAGTCTCTGGGGCCCATGCAGACTAGCACCTCTTTTGCTATTCTAACCATCCATTCTACATGACCATTGCTGGCTGGATGAAAGGGCATGACTAATGCATGTCTGACCCCTAGGTCAGCTAGGAATACTTCGAATTTGATTGCCATAAACTGAGGCCCATTGTCGGACACCAAAACATCCAGCAATCCATGAGTGGTGAAAAGTCGGCTTAATGCCTTTATCGCCACCTCTGCGTTAGTCAATGGCATCTGAATGATTTCGAGCCATTTCGAGAATGCATCCACTACAATCATGAAGATTTGCCCTTGCATTGGGACCACTAAATCAATGTGTACCTTGTCCATGGGCCCCTCGGTGTTTCCCACTCTCTTACAGGGGCTGCAGGGGGTGTTGGCCTTGTCTCTTGACAAGGCATGCAGGTTGCCACCCACTCCTCTATTTCCTTATCCATTCTAGGCCACCAGGCACAGCTTCTGGCTAGTGCCTTCATCTTAACTATGCCTGGGTGTCCTTTGTGTAACAATTCCAGCACTTACCCCCTCAGCTCTCTTGGAATTACAACATATTATCCCCACAGTAAACAGCCCTTAAAAACAGACATTTCCTGTCTCTTTATGACAAACGGTTTTAAATCCTCCTGCACCAGTTCAGTGGGCCAGCCCCTTCCCACCCAGTTGATCACTTGAGCCAATGTCTGATCTTTCACAGAGTACTTTGCAATCATAGAGGCAGTCAATAGAGTTGTCATGAAATCCTCAATCAAAAGGATGGGAATCACTGGGGCTGGATCTTTCACTTTAGTAGGAAGGGGTAGCTGCTTAAGGCATCTGCATGTCCCTGGTGGTGTCCGGGTCAATGGATGAGTTCATAATTATATGCCACCAGGAATATAGTCCATCTCGTAAATCTTGGTGACAGGATTTGTGGAGTTGGCCGGTTGCTGGCTACTATTCCTAGGAGGGGCTTGTGATCCATGACTATTGTGACTTGCCTGCCATAAATGTATTTGTGGAAATGTTTTACTCCTGTGACTATAGCCAAAGCTTCCTTGTCAATTTGGCTATAGTTCCTTTCCACAGGGGAAAGGGTTTGCGAATAATAAGCTATGGGAGCCTCCCTGCCATTTGGCAGCTGATGATAGAGGATGCTCCTATTCCAAATGGTGAGGCATCACAGGGGAAGCTGCGGGCTATATTGTCAAAACCTTATTGGATGTCAAAAGCTGTTTGACTGCCTGGAAAGCTGCAGCTTCCTCCTTGCCCTATATCCAAAGTTTGTTTTTTTCTAATAATCTATGCAAGGGCTCAGCTATAGTTGCTTTATGGGGCAAGATACTGTAAAAATTTAAGATTCCCAGGAATGATTGTAGCTTGGCTTGATTTGTTGGTGTGGGAGCTTCCCTAATGGCTTTCACTCACAATGGTGACAGAACGTTTCCTTGAAACAGCACAATGCCCAGGGGTGATTGCCCCCACACCCTGCACAGAGGGGGCCTTCATTGCGATTACGGCTACTGTGGGATTCTAGATGACAGACATCATCTTCTCCGCTTTGGCCACCCTCCTCCTCTGTTTCTGCATGGTGCACAGCAGCTGTCACTTTTGATTTTAGTGGGCTGTCACCGTGAGGCACCGGCACAGCTTGCCTCAGCAACACTACTAATTGTTGAGAACTTTCTGCAGCTCTAGCAATGTCCACATCCACCTTCCAGGTTAGATTGGGCTTTACTAAGAGTTTCTGCTGTAACTGCAAGTCCCTCACTCCACAGACCAGCCAGTCTATGAGACGTTCCTCCAGGTCTTGGAATTTGTAGTCTTGGGCTACCTCATGAAGCTGAGCCACATACTCATTAATCGTCTCGCCTTCCCTCTGCAATGTCTGATTAAATTCGTGCTTCAGCACTGTTCGTGAGGGAGGCTGGAGAGTAATGGGACTTCAGCATGTCCTGCAGTTGGGGCCATGGGACTGTGTCAACAGCTGTTGGAGCGGCTAGTGCAGGGGTGGGCAAATTTTTGACTCGTGGGCCACATTGATGGGCTCCCCCTCCCTCTCCTGCAGCCCGCTACCCCCACCCTTACTCCCCTGTCACAGGCCCCCTCTCCCACATGTCTTTGCAGGCATGGGATGCCGAACGCAGCAGCCATGAAGAAGAAGGTAAGAGGGTGGTGGGTGGCTGGCGGGCGGGCAGGGGTGGCTCCGCAGTGGCAACATCGGTTCTTCTGCCATCCAGGTGGCGGGAGAAGAGCCGGCGTTGCCTCTGCGGAGACGCCCCTGCCTGCCCGCCCGCTGCCCTCTTACCTTCTTCATGGCTGCTGTGTTCTGCATCCCACGCCTGCAAAGACACGCGGGCGTCAGCGGCCTGTCCCGCTTCACCAGTGGCGCTAGGGATATGCTGCTGAGGAAGGCGTCAGTGAGGGTGAGCTCCCCAGTCTGCGCCAGAACTAGTTCGGCAGGCTGGATTAAAAAGCCCAACGGGCTGGGTGTATCCTGCGGGCCGTAGTTTGCCCATGTCTGGGCTAGTGCCTTGGCCAAATGAAATATTTGGTCCCCACAATAATTTAAAAACATTGGTCGGGTCCGTTCCTCACTCAATTCTTGCAAATCATTAGCAACTAAGAAACAGCGAAACTTTACCATGTACTATTCCCAATCCTCTCTTGAGGGATCGAACAGTGGAGGGGACGCATGAGGATTCATTTCTGCCTGTGACTGGAATCCTTCCAAACACTCTCTTAATATCCTGGCCAGTTGTTAAGCCACTTGATGTCACCTAGTATCCCACCTTCATTGCCCGTATTAGATAGGATGATTTATGAGGCAACGACATGGCTCAGAAGAGTTAAACACAGCAAAGAAACAACCAGCAACTTCGTTTGACAGCTCCGCCTATTTATACAGGAGCTGCCAAACGTCTTAACCAATCAGGAACCTCAGTTTTCCCACCTTTTTCAGGCGCTCCTGAACTATGTACAGTATACAACAAATAGGTCAGCATAGGTTCCATTAGCATCATTAAGAACTGAAACAGTTTTGTGAGTTGAATACCTTTGCCAGTTGTTGCCTTGGTTTGCCACTGCCTTTTTTGTGACTTTCAAGCAGAGTTTACAAAGCCTTGATGTATTTTGTGACTGTACCATTCAAGTACAAGTCTGGCCCAACCCAATTTAGTTTCTAAGCCCAGACAAAGATGCTACCACTGTGAAAATGTGCATGTCTTAATAATTAGGACAGCAGCAGTTTAAAGGGAAAGGGAATAAGTTGGGAAGGCTAACTTGGGCCCCTATTTGTCAGCAACTTATAAAGTCCCTATGAACATGAATGAATGCAGTCTGAGCTTGAGCAGTGTGTGTTGGATTGCTTGCTTCTGATATGCATAAAAAGAACACAAGGTCTGGAAACTGGTACAGTAAATACTTTGTGTTTACTAAATCTGTTGATTAAATAAAACACTTTGATATTAAACAGATTGTGTTTTGAAATTAGAATTAGAGAGATCTGATCTAAAAACTTGTCTATTTCAAGTAATGAATAGTTCAAGGCAAATAGTTATTTCTATGTGTAATTTAAAAACACATGATGGTTTATTATTTCTGTAAAACCAAAGCTGCTTCCTTCCACCTATGGTAGTTCTTCCCTCAAAGAAAATATGCTTAAATTTCATTTTAAAGTAAGAAATGATTGTCAAGCTCTGGTCAGAATATTGAGTTTTCCTAACTGATGCCACGATCCTGGTTTAATTATGTGTGGTTTGTTTATTTAATGTATGCATGTAGTTATCTGTCTCACAACAGTTACTGTGAGAAATTTGAACCAAAATCAAAATACACCTGAACGTAACTCTAAAATTATAGTAATAATAATAATAAGAGAAGGGAACCGGATACGATAACAAAATACAAAGCTCAGCAAATAGAAATAGAATGACTATGGAAAAAGTAAGCAAAGGTAGTACCAATAGTCATAGGTACCTTGAGTGTAATCACAAAAGAACTGGAGCACCACCACTTGAACATCATCGGCATTGATCACCATCAGTCTATTGCAAAAGGCAGTTTTACAAGAACAGTTTACATCCTGCGACGATACTTCCAACACCATCAAACATCCACATCTACCTATCCCAGGTCCTTGGGAAGGACTTGATAGGTGAACAAAAATCCAATCTGAACATCTGGTTGACTGGATTTTATCTGCTGGGCATTCAAGTGCCTAAGGGAATATTTGGGTCTTTAATGCTTTAGAGAAGCCAAAAACTGGGGCCATTCAGACCTGTGAGGGATGCTGTCCATAATGCAACCTTTTCTCCATAGAGATTCCTTAAGAAGGGAAGGGAATTTGACAGCATAGTAACTTTCATCGTTTTGGAAGTGGCGTCTTACCGTTTCTCACAGATTCTTTACCCTGAGTTTAAACTTGTTTACTCGGCGTATCATTAATTAATGGAATCGACTTAATCCCAATTTAGCAAGCATACAATGCCGTTCTTAAACAGTTTTTGCTACGCCTAGAAATTGTTTGCTTTTCTCATCATGAATTAAGACTTTCTTGGCCAATGAAATGACTGTGTGTATGCGTGTATGTGTATATGCTTGCTTTTTAACTTTTCCTTCCTCTACGGTCTTTCCTCTGATGACTGCATTTGTTTCTTATTCTTATTTTGTTCTGATTTCAAAAACTGGCCAACCTATAAGTCCATTTTAGCACCAAGAACCGCTCTTCACATAATCACTCTAGGTCCCATCAATTGATCAGTGTCCTCCTATGAGAACCAGAAGGCATACTTTCTGTAATACAATGCCTACAATAGGAAAAAGCCTCCCACACTTCACAAAAATGTGGATGGATTTGAAGTCCCAGTTTTGAAGTCTGATAGCCGCCTTCCCCTGCAGTCATGTGATTGCATTTTGGGTGCTTGGCAAATTGTCCTGCATTTACAGCCATTGGCAGCATCTCTGTGGCCATGATTTATGACTTTTCTTTTAACCAGAATTGGCATTTACTCTAGTTTCTGGCAAAAAATGCCCACTGCAGACAATGGATTAACTTAATGACTGTGGTATTAGCTTAACAGCCACTATAAAAAATGTCATAAAATTGGGTAAATTGTGCGGGTGCCTCATCTTACAACCATCAGGATATATGATAGAAACTCTGGGCTCCATTACAATCATAAATCAAAGACTACCTTTTGGGGGGGCAGGCTATTAAAATTCCTCCCTCAATTCTTGAGCTACAGATATTGCTAGAAAAAATGGGACTGTTCACCTCTGCCACATGCTCGTGCCCCATTCACCCCAGCCCTCCAGCCACAGCCAATTCATATCTGGCATTCAGACTCAGCTCGCCTTCTTCCGGTGCTCCTCCACCACCAATGCACCCCCAGGGGAACCCACCACCTCAATCCCCCCCCATTGTGGGCAATTCACAAAGGGATAATTGTACTTGAGTGATTCATGCCAAGGGACAAACAGCCGTGCCTCCCAGGAGCCAATGTGGGTTCCAAGGATGGATATGTTTGCTTCATATTCTATCTTGTTCAGCCCTTCTATTTTAGGTCTTTGGGGTATAGTGGCATGCACGACTGCACGACTGCAGTTGTATGAATATAATGAGCTAGCTCTGTTATGCAAATATGGAGAAGAATTTGTGATCTTACCTTAGTCACACTCTTTCTAGTATAATACAAGATTATGGCCAGAAAGAAACCTGAAACTCTTCTTTTAAAAAAAATATCAGATTAATTTACATAAACATGATGCACTAGTTTAAGCAGGTCGTTTGCTAGCCAGACCTGTTCTTCCCACCTTAAATAAATGTTTGCTTCCTTGTTGGATTAAACTTTTTAGTTTTCATTAAGCATGCAAGATTGACAGCTAAAACCGTACAGATTTAGATTTAGTGAGTTTGTATTTAATTATTTTGAAATGTCCTTGATATAAGATTTTGCTTTGCATTAATGAAATAAATAGTATATTTTCACTGTGATTATTATCCATTTCATAAGTATAAAAGTGAATCTTTGAATTTGATGTGTGAGTTTTTTCTGTTCTACATGAGCAATATATATTTTTATATGTTTCTGAAAAGAAGTAAGAATGTATTGTGATAGTGCATGAGGTCTGTTCTTTATTTTAATTGATGCGTCTTTTCAAAGTAAGACAGCTGGAAATAATAGCAAGGATTGAAATCAATCAGGTGCTCAATGTGCATTAAATTCAGAAATTATTGGGTAAAATATTATTCAATATACCTTGATCAATCAAGATAATACTTTAGCAGTCCTTGTCACAATTTGAATTTGCAGAATAAAATGCTATTGCTTTGAAGAGGTTCAATGTTGGGCTGGGAATGGCTTTTTACAAATCAGTTCAAAAGGTCTTTTCTTCCACCCTGATTTTCCTCTATAGGGATTATTGATGAAGATCTTCAAATTGTGTATGTAAGAAAGTTATGAATATGACAATAAATTCAAATGGGCAACTATTGATTTATTTTCTTTTTCTGTTCAATCATGTTTAATTCTCAAAGACCAGATAAGTCCCTGCAGTTTTCTTGGCAAGGTTTTCAAAAATAATTTCCCATTGCCTCCTTCCTAGGGCTGAGAGAAAGTGACTGGCTCAAAGTCACCCAGCTGGCTCTGTGCCCAAGGCAGGACTAGAAATCACAGTCTCTGGGTCTCTAACTTGATACTTTAACTACTAGACCAAACTTGCTTTCAAGCAGTAATGTAGACTTGCACAAATGTTTTTCTACCGGGACAATTTGCCTCATAAGCTTGTATTGAGGATAAAATATATAACTAAATGAAACTCCATATTCAAGCAAAACTTGACTGTTATGTGTGCATACACAGCTAATCCAAAGAAGCTGCTTTGAAAATGTTAACAAGTTCATTATTATTTTGAGGCTAATCTGTACATACTTCTTAATGCTTGGCCTCAGCCTTCCATTACTTGATATTCTTCAGATGCATAAGATTGCAAACACTTGGAACCGCCAGTAATGATGATGGTTGGGTATTATGACAGTATTTGGACTCTACCAGAATGAGGAAATCCATTTTAACTATTCTTAAGTTTCCTCTTAATTGAACAAAATTATAGCCACTAATGGGGGAAAGAGTTGGTTACATAATTGTTTTGAAGCATTTTGGTAATCAGGTTCTGATATTTTTGAAAAATCTGAGTTGGGGCGGCGTGTGTGGGGAGTGTGTGCTGATAAGAGAGCCAGTTGGTCTAGTGGTTAAGGCATCAGGCTAAAAACTAGATTTTGAGTTCTGGTCCTGTCTTATTCATGAAAGGCAGCTGGGTACCTTGAGTGAGAGATTCTCTCCCAGCCCAACCCACCTCACAGACTTGTTGTGGGAAAAAGAGGAAGAAGTTTTATGTATGTTTGTGACCTTGTGTTACTATAAAGCAGGGGTAGGGAACCTTAGCTCTTTCATGACTCATGGACTTCAACTCCCAGAATTCCTGAGCCAGCCATTTTAAG
>JAEANM010025753.1:0-10881 GCA_017656035.1 Myanophis thanlyinensis
CAGATGTGACAAATCAGATGTTCATCTTCCACACCCCTGCATTATTTTACATTGAGAATTAGATAATGTGCTGGCTTAGCTTTTCACTGAGGCTTTCCCGCCTCCTCTCTTATTTCTTGAGGTTAAGTTTATATATAAAGTTCTCCTGACACTCTGCATAATCATGGCTGCACAATCATGCACAAGCTGGCAAGATACCTGAGTAAACCTAACAGCTACCGAAATTGTGTCTTTTGTACTAGATGGCATTGGCATTTTAAAAGCCCAAACACAATCACAATAAGACAATGAGCAAAGACCATTAGAAACAGGCTATTTCTCCCACTAGTGCCAAGATAGACAAACATGTACACTGGGACACACCCACAAGATATCAGGCATTGACAGGGTTTGTTCTTTCAGCAGAGCATGATCAACACCCCCAGGCATCAGATTTGCTTTGCAAAAATTCAGCAAGGATAGCAATGATATCCTAGTTTCTTCCTTCCTGAGAAATTGCATGTGATTCCTAAGGGGTTGGGAATGCTGTTAAAAGTCTTTACTCTGAGCTTCCCCAAGTGTAATTGAGTAAAATCCTCTTTCCACTCACCCAAACTCACCATAATAAGAGTTGTAATTGAATGCATTTATCTGCCAGCCATTGTCAACCTTGTGAAGTAGACCAGGCAGAAAGCACAGCCAGATGAGCTAATTCTCATTTTATTGTAAGGTTACAATAACAGACTATTGAAAATCTGAAAGTACATTTCTTTCCCCTCTTCCCACCCCTTTACAGCTCAAGAAACTAGTGAGAGTCCCACCAACTGAGCCAGTTACAACATCCACATTCATGCTGCAGGGTAAGCTGTCTATTATCTGACTCTTGGTTGTGTCTCTGCTCTGTCTCCCAAGGTCATTTCCACATATCATTCCAGTCATTTATTTGGAAATATGAATTACAGGTAGGTCTTAATTAGGGTGGTCAACGAATCCCATAGAATGGTGCCATTATTCGGATTCACAATATTCAAAGTTATTGTTCTATTTAAAAAATCATAATTTCATCCAGCTTGATGGAAATAGGCAATGGTTTTTTTTTTTAAATGCATATGTATATTATTGAAATATTGTAATAAAGTATTAAAATATACCTTAAATTTGTGGTTAACAAACTCACATTACTGTATGTTCATGGTAAACTATTGTAAGAAAAATAATGCTGCTATGTTTGTGACATGATTTTAATCAAAAAAATTGTCCAGTTATACCAATCTACAGCAGCGCCTTATTTTGTCAGTAAAACACATAAAGGTTTCAACAAAGTAATTCATGCAGCCTCCCAGGTTCCATCCTTCCAATGTGCATGCTTGTTTATTGTGGTGTTTATCAATACATTCAACAAGCTGTCAATAGTGAAGAAGCAAGGAAAGACATTAATCTGTGAGAGTGGAAAATCTGGATTCCATAGAATTCACAATTAATTTTTGTCATTTTTCATATGTTGGATTGGCACCTGGGAGAAATAACATCCATAGAGCAGGAATAAATTTCTAACTGGACCAATTTCTAACCTAATTGGACAAAAACTTTGGACATGATTTTACAGTATATGTTTCTGCTGCCTGTCGTTCAAACCTTCTTCAGTTGAGTTTATGTGTATGATCAGTTTATTAAGCAGTCCAGAAAGCCACAGAATATACAGTGAGACATTACTGCATCTGGGACATTAAGTGGAATAGAGAGCTTCTGTAAGCACTGGAAAACTGTTGAATCTGGAAAACATTATCCTTAATGCAAGAAGATAGTTCCATCTCCAAATACATCTATGCTGATGGTTTGAGAAATCCAAAACAAATGTAGATAATCAGCCCAGGA
Organism: Myanophis thanlyinensis; assembly: GCA_017656035.1. NCBI lineage: Eukaryota > Metazoa > Chordata > Lepidosauria > Squamata > Homalopsidae > Myanophis > Myanophis thanlyinensis. The sequence goes on from JAEANM010025753.1 coordinate 1,855, forward strand.
AAATGGGTTTCCTCTTATCTTCTTCCCTTTTCTTTTGTAACTCAATAATCCATGCACATTAAATAAAAGTGTAGACTAATTACATGAATCTCAAACTCATGTCAGTCTTTCTCTTCTAAATTGGAATGAAGAAAATCTTTAGCCTTCTGTATCAATAAGGGCTAATGTATTTTTATGAATGAGTAGCATGTTTCATTTTCCCAGGTCAAAAATAAATTCTCACGTAGTCCAAAAAGATACTCATTCACTAGCAAAAATGAAGCTATGGAGAAAGATTATCATGTCTATTTAATCACTGTTGGGGGGATCGATATAGCAGCAGGTCTAAACATTTAATTAGGCAGCAGAAGTGTAAAACAGGACAGGAACATTAAGGAGATTATTAGGATAAACTTTGTGCCAGAAAAGCATTGTAATTATGGAACCAACAAACCACAGAGTAGTGAGATTTTTCTTCTAATAGAGACCGAGCATCCATTTATTGGGAGTGATGTAGTTCTCCATTTTGTGCATCAAACAAGAAGTCAGACGATGTGCTCTACTGTGCCATTTCTAAACATTTTAAAGCCATAATTCTGTGGAAATTCAAGTGAAAATGTCACATATATGTCTAAACTGAAATCCCAAAACAATATATGAGATATCAGGTTACATGCTGAGGTTGGATTATTATTATACTCTTCTTTCTCAAATTATTCAAGAACAAGGTGTCAGTATGAATACCTGTATGTTTTTGTGTGTAATATGTACACTTCCAGCTGAAGCCAGGCTGGTAAGATCCATTTACCCTTTTTCTAGACATGGTTTCAGGGTTAGACGTCATCCCCCTGGTGACTTACCGTACATCTTACAGAATACAGACTAACAGAGTTGGAAGGAACCTTGGAGGTCTCGTAGTCCAACCCCCTGCTCAGGTAAGAAAAATTATACCATTTCAGACATAGTTGTCCAACTACTTCTTAAAAACTTCCAGTGTTGGAACATTCACAACTACTGAAGGCAAGTTGTTCCACTGATTAACTGTTCTGTCAGGAAATTTCTCCTTAGATCTAGGTTGCTTCTCTACTTGATTAGTTTCCACCCAGGTCCTGCCCTCAGGTGCTTTGGAGAACACCTTGACTCCCCTTTCTTTGTGGCAGCCCCTTAGATACCAGAACACTGCTATCATGTCACCCCTAGTCCTTCTTTTCACTACACAAGACATACCCAATTCTAGCAACCATTCTCTGTATGTTTTAGCCTCCAGTGCCCTAATCTTCTAAACATCCATCATTGTGCTGATATAACTTTAAAAGAGCAGAGACTTTTTAATCACTTCAACAATGTCTGGATTATTCAGAAAATATTGTAAGTCACAATAAGGAAATAGAATCATAATAGAAGAGGATTTTGCAGCTTTCAATTACAAGCCTAGTCATGCTTACATAAGAGTAAACTCCACTGGATTGGTGAAGTATATGAATCAAGTTTCACAGTATTTCTAGGTTGTCTTACTTAAACCGACTCTAGTTACATTTGAAAAATTAATTTTTAGACGCACTTAAGAATCTTTTAGAATCTTGCTTTTTCAATAAAATAAAGTACCTGGACAATACACTGTTTTCAAAATATTTATATATAAATAAAAATATATTTTTTTAAAAAAAGAATCAACCTGGAGGATTACAACCTCAGTGCCCTTCCAGCATATTTAAACCATATAAAAGTAGACCAAAAGTTAGTTGGAGCAAGAACTACCTCTTTGAAGGAAGAAAGAGCAAATACTATGCTGTTAAAAAACAGAAACAAAATGAAATTTCCAGTCTGAAAAACTTAACTATAACCTATGCTACAGCAATGAGTACACAAGAGATGAACTGTTCAACTTCGGAACATAATAATTAAATATTTTCATGAAGTTCTGTATTCCCTGTAACTGAATTATTGCCATTAAATTGATTTGTGTCAACTTGTAATATAAGCACAGCTATATTGCTGAATATATTGGCAATCTGAGCATTATTATTTTTAGGTTAAATGTATGCATTGTGCGTGTAAATTTCCAAGAGGCACTTAGCCTTAAGAAGAGCAATTCGTTTTCAAAGGGGTCTCTGTGTGCCCAATCCATGCCTGGATACTAGAAAGCAGTACACAATTAGATTTTTTTTTTTTATTCTCAAATGGTCATAGAACTAAATTAGAACAAGGGATAATGGAACCAAGAAGTATTAGAGTGGTCTTTGAAGAAGAAGGAAAAGGGGAGACAACTGTAAATGTCACTGTAACATGAGTTTAGTCTAGGATCACCTATGACACTATAAGATTTCTGTAAATTGAACTATCAGTGTGGCTGCTCTGTAGCAATACTTTCAAAGTTGAACTGTGTACCTACTAGCCTAGTAGTGCTAATAACGATTGGTGAAATGTTTCAAGGGCTTTACTTTCACTTCTTATAGCCCTTAAATCAGTAGATCTATAGTCTTCTGTAAATACAAATAGACCACTCTCAAACTACCATAAACTGTGCTTAGAAGGCCTTCCTCTAAGTGTCATCCCAATGCAGGCCTGCTCTCTAAGAACCGTTCAAATGGTTTTGAAAAAGACACAAGACCATTGTAGATGCTTTCTCCTCTCTCTTCGCAATACATGGCGCCAGATGAATGCTTTTCTGTTATGAACCATACTGTAGCACAAAGGAAGTATGCTAGAGAAAAGCAGCATGTGATCCTCCCTAGGAGTACGCCACAGTGTCTTTCTTAGGAGCCACTTCCCCTTCTGCAATGAATGAGCAATGTTAACTTTGCATAGTCTAGATTGCTTCTCAAAGCTGCCCAGAATCATTTTGGATCATAAGATGGCTAACATGTTACATAAAGGAATTGCTTCTGCTGGTGAGGTCACCTAACTGATCCCCCAAATATACATCTAGAGTTAGCCATAATAGTGCCCTTAACCTTATTTCCAATCCAGAGAATGACTTGAACTAATTGTAAGATTTCCACATTTGTTGGCATTCAACAAAGGCCATCATTCTGCACTTACATCAGTGACATTATACGTTTGGGCATATGCACATTCTGGATAAATATGAATATGTATTCTTAACCATCAGTTGCATGGGGCGTACTGTATCTAGCAATAATATAATTGTTTGCACTGTAAGCACGTCCACAATCTTGTTAGGACATTTTTATGAAACACCCACACAAGTATTTATGTGCAAGATGGTAAGAAAATGTTTATTTCTTTTTTCCCCCCAGGTTATTGTATTTTCCTAGATCCAAATACAAAATGTGCAGTGTTACTAAGGGCTGGGAGGGGGGAGGGAATAATGAAACAGCCATCCCATTATCTCCCTGCGACTTCAGAAAAAGAAACTTAGCCAGGGTATCAGCCGTTCAATATGAGATAGCCAATTTGGCATAGCCTGGCAGGTCTCAGCATGTCTAACTATGATTTCTGCTAACTGGTCACAGCCTCCTATTTTCACACCTTTTTTGCACTAAATGATTAGAACTGATCACTGTCCCTAGGACATCATTGTTTAAAATACTAATAAGCCAGGCGCCAAGAGAACGAAATATCAAAATATCTTTCTGCGTTTCCCCCCTTTCTCTCACTGTTTGTGTTATGGCAAGTGCCTGCAAATGCATCCCATTAGCTTTACTTCAAACGATAGAATCAGAGATGCATCCAGCATTTTTAACTGCTGAGGGAGCAGATCCGCCAAGTGCCCAAGCTTTCTCCCTGAATCATTGCCAGCGTCCACTCACAACAATTCCCTGCAAGGATCCACTCTCTGCCTCTCTGATTCTTGCCCTACGTAAAGTGGCAGAGATCGCTCATCCAAACTGGTAAAAAGCTGTTTGCCACGGAGGACGACGAGGAGCAAGCCAGACCCCAAGCTTTGCTAATAAATAGTTCTCAGAAATATCAGCTCTCAATTTACTACTTGTACACAATGGGCCAGTCGAAACTTGTAGGATGATCCAATTTGCCACAGCTCTTGTTTTCAGTCTTTGTGAAGCCACGTGGTGAGCACTGCAGGAGCGGTGTGTTTCTCTCCCCTGAGTCAACCAGCAGGGTTTTGTTTCCTGCTGGTCAAAAAAAAATATCAGGTGGCTTGGAGAGCCTAATTATCAACGTAAAATTAAATTCAGGACAAGAACATGACCAGCAGTCACCCTTGCAACCTCTCTCCTTCATGTGGGTGGTTGTTAGTCCCAGGTTATTTTGTTACCAAAATGTATTTGAGGAGCTGTGCATTAAGGAGGATGAAAGGCTTATAAACCCGATGATCCAAATGGATAATTGATTTTGACACCTTGCAAATTTCCTCTTCTGCTTTATTGGCAGAGTGAGGCGCACAGTTCTAATTACCAAAGACTATCTCAAAAATTAGCAAATGATCAGGGAGTTTCTAATTAGGAATTGTTAAGCCAAGCTTAGCTCAACATTGTTCTATAATTCACAGACCTTGGGGAGTCTTATTTTCCAACATACTTTTTTTTATAAAGACTCTTAGCTTTGGTGCCAATATGATAAAGAAGGAGGGAGTTAAAAAAACAACAACCTGAGCATCTGATCTAAATGAGGAAAGTGGGCTTAAAAAAGCACTGGATTATTCAAAAGTAAAAATACTGGATTGTAAAAGAAGCATGTTTATTGGAACTCAAGAATTTTTAGAAATACAACAAACTGTTTTTGTTTTAACTGAAGATAAACAACATTTAATAAACAACATTTTATTTATTTATTTTTTATGTTGACTGTAAAATATTGAACAAGCTGCAATTGTCTAAATCATTTCAAATACACCCTGGATTAAGACCAGAGTTGCTGGGTTCAATTAATCTACTAAAACAAAGCTAAACAAGCTACTTTATGACTCAATCCAATGTGTGAACCCGCCAAGGAATATCTTCTCCAAAATTTAGTAGACGATCATTGCTTGTAATTAATTGCACCTTTTTACTGAAACCCTGATGGCGTAGTGGTTAGAATGCAGAATTGCAGGCTAACTGCCTACAATCAGGAGTTTGATTCAGGCCAGGCTCGAGGTTGACTCAGCCTTCTATCCGTTTGAAGTCAGTAAAATTAGGACCCAGATTGTTGGGGGCAATATGCTGACTTTGTAAATTGCTCAGAAAGTGATGTGAAGCACTGTACAGCAGTTTATAAGTCTAAATGCAATTGCTATTATACTATTTATCGACTTCTTGTGTTCTTCTGGAAAACTGCTAGGCTTTAGGTCTTGAAGACACCAATGATTGCATCTTAATGGGGATTCCAAGTTGCACTTTCTGCATCAGGAATAGCATATAAATATTTATTACCTCCCTATTTATCCACATACAGATAAGCCTAGGCGGGATTTTCAACTGCTGTTAAAAGTTTAGGCCAGCTTAGCTTCAGCTATAGGGCAATTTAACATGCAGGTAGTCCTTGACTTACAACCATTTATTTAGTGACTGTTCAGAGTTCCAATAGCATTGAAAGAAATGACTTCTGACTGATCCTTGTGCTTACGACTGCCATAACATTCCCATGGTCACATGATCAAAATTTACAGCATATATTTACAATGGTTGCAGCATTCTGGAGCATGTGACTGCCATTTGCAGCCTTCCAGCCAGCCGTCAACAAGCAAAGTCATAAATGTAATATTATTTATTTTTCAACTTTATTATTGTTAATTTTGTACATGGCAGCAAACATATCTAATCCTCCTTCTTCTTCCTATTTTCCCCTTAACAACCTGGTGAGGTTTAGAAAAATTGGCTCAAAGATATACAACTGGCTTCCATTCCTAAAGTGGGACTAGAACTCACAGGTTCATGGTTTCTAGGCCAGTAACTTAACCAGTAGACCAAACTGTCTCTGTAGACCAAGCTATCTCTGAATACCTTTTACATAATGGGAAAAACTTTGAGGACAGGATGAATAGCTGCAACTAAAATGATGTCAGATTTTTAAAAATCTGAATCCAGGGCAAAAATGTAATTTGAGAACACAGGATCCTCCCAAGTTCTCGTGAACATAAAGGAAAGAAGGAAGGGGGAAAACTTATTCTGACTTCTGAAATTTTGTTACTGTAACCTTATAATAAGAGTAGTATTAGAATTCATAACTTTGGCTTCCTAATCCGGTCTGTTTCGAATGACTGACACTTTGCATACATCTAAAATGTATCCAATATAGGATTTTCTTTCACAGAGATTCCAAGTGACCTAGACTGGCAGATCAGTATGGAAGGATCCAATAAAGATAAGGTGTACTTGAGGAACTGGCCTTGAAAAACTCAACAGAAGACAAGAGCTAGAGGGAAGGGAGTAAAAGAAGGCAAGACTGCAAAGGAACAGCCCCTGATTACATTGAAAGGAAAATCAATCTTGGCAAATTCCATTCAAAATAAATTGCAGAACAATGGCAATAATTAAGTAATTGTAAACTCTGCTTTTAAAATAGATGAACACACAACATTATTTCAGTTTGTCTAATTGCAGTAAATCCTACTGTGATAGACATTCTTCTGTCAATCCTATTGAGTGGGGCATCGGACATGTGCCCCAAATTCTTCCCTAATAGGACCCTTGCTGCTAAATAACAAACACAATAAGTACCCACTCCTGTCTCAACCCACCCCATTGGCCAAATAGAAAAAGAAAAACCGAGTTGGAAAGATCCTATCTTGGTATGAAAGTATGTTGATGCTATTGTTGACTCTAGACATAACAACTAGAGCAGTCTCCATATGCTATTTAAGGTTGTGTGGTGAGATTTATAACATAAATTATTAAATGACTTAATGGACAATGCATTAGAAAGAAAACAGGCAAATTACAGAATTATTTAACTGTTGTAAAAAAAAATAGGAGCAACACACAGGACATAAAACACTCCATTTTGACACAGAATGCCCGAAGCCAAAGCAATTAAGTCTGCAAAATCTTGCTAGCTGACATGATGTGTATGTAGATTTGTCATTCATTGGCAAGACTCGGTAACCATTTCAGATTATGTGCACAAGAAAGCAATCCATGTGGTAGGAAATGCTTTTGCTGGAAGGGCTCAGAAGATGGGAGGCTATGTATCATTTAAGCTCACCGTCATTTTGCAGATAGTGTTTGTTGATGACAAGAGTCCTCGTGAAGGCAGGAATCTGAAGGCTGCTATATTTGGACACTGTTTACTGTCATTTTGTTTTCTCATGATCATGAATTAACTATTCCTCTATTCCTACTGTAAGTAAGCAAACTGAATCTTGGACCCTCTTGTCCAAGCAGCTTTATAAATCCTGAAGGCAGTAAACAATTTCTCCCTGCTACAGAATCTGTTTGTTTATTTTTATTCCCTCTTCATTATTTTTTATAAATAATTCAAAGTGATGAACACACATAATACTCCTTCCTCCTTGTATTCCTCATTACAACAATCCTGTGAGATAGGCTGGCCTTAGACTGTCTTAAAGATACCCAACTAGTTTTCATGCCAAAGGCAGGACTAAAACTCACAGGCTCCCAGTTTCTAGTCTGATGCCTTAATCACTGGACTAAACTGGCTCCATGTTTAAGGATCCTTGATTCTAAGCAAAGAAAGAACAGACCAAAGTTAGGAAACTGTTCCTCTTTGTTAAGCCTTGAGCCTAGTTTACTTTAGATCACCTTTTGTCAATTTATTTACTGAAAATCATCAGCACAAGAGCTAACATTATTAACAGCATGGAATTCAATAACTCACCATTTTAGTTCTGAATGTATAAATGAATTTAACTAAATTTAGAGCACAAGCATGAATTTACCTCATTTACAACACAATTTTATGCACATTTATTCGGAGGCAATGAGACCATCTCTAATTGGTAAGGGATTGCAATATTATTCCTCCACATCAATAAGTCTAGAATTTATAACACATTTGGGATTAAGATAATGCAAACCAGGTAAAGCCTGTTAAGTAATATTAATATCCAAAATTAAAATTTAAGTATAGACCTATAAGTCTACACCACTATAGTACACAGCTTTCATAAACAGTTAATCACCTGTGGAATTGATCATTTAATAATCCAGATGAGAAGCTATATTCTATCTGAGTTATAAAACTGTTTTGGAATGGAAAGAGCAATAAATTGACGTCTATGCTAGAGTTTCCTTTTGAAAACCTTCTTCCATAGAATAACTATGCTTTCAAGTAGTGCTCTAACACCTGCCACACTCACATTTTTCACACTCTGGTAACTTTGCATTGATTAATCATAAATGATGCATATGGGGCTACCTTAAAAATGTATGCAGAAATCAAAATTAGCTCAAATGACAGCTTTCAGGTCACGTTTTATTGGGGTTAGTCAGTGGCTCCATATCTCACCAGCACTGAAATAGTTGTATGGGCACCCAGTTCATATTTTTTATATCATTTAACATTCTGGGATTATCTTTTGAAGACTTCCTTGTACAAGAGTGTTTCACATCAATTCTTGCAGAGAATAAAATTCTCAAACTGTCTTTTGATAGGTGGCAGCTGGGATGAAAGATGTTTTAGGAATGGTTATCCTTATTTACAGGGGACACGGTGGCTCAGTGACTAAGACACTGAGCTTGTTGATCAGCAAGGTCGGCAGTTTGGTGGTTTGAATCCCTAGCGCTGCGTAACAGAATGAGCTCCTGTTACTTGCCCCAGCTTCTGCCAACCTAGCAGTTCAAAAGCATGTAAAACTGCAAGTAGAAAATAGGGGCTACCTTGGTGGGAAGGTAACAGTGTTCCATATGCCTTCAACGTTTAGTCATGCCGGCCACATGACCACGGAATCGCCCTCAGACAACACTGGTTCTTTGGCTTAGAAACAGAGATGAGCACTGTTGTATACTGCACATACACGGCCGGACTCCTCACACTGGTCCGCCATCTTGAACGGACGACCCAACAGCCGATTGGCTATCAGGACGTCGACACCCATTGGCTGGCCCAACAGCCAATGGGAAGCGCAGGATTTTGAAGCCGCGGCAAATATAAAAAGCCGTGGCTTCCCTTAAGCTCAGCTTCTTT
>JAEANM010025754.1:0-10881 GCA_017656035.1 Myanophis thanlyinensis
TAATAGTATTTTAATAAGCAGCAAATTTAATGTTTTTAGATTGGTTTTTAGAATTTGTTATATTTTGTTTTTACCTGTTGTGAACCGCCCCGACTCCTTGCGGAGATGGGGCGGTATATAAATGTGATTAAATAAATAAATAAATAAATAAATGTGGAATGTCAGTAAATCTTTAATATACATGAAGGTTATTAAGTGGAACTTTAAATGTATCTATCTATTTATTTAAAAGATTTGCATGGCTACCCCTCTAAAATATAGCTCTGGACAGCTCCCAGTAATGAAACCCAAAATTATAAAAACCATGAATCTTTGTTTCCTTTGAGATTAAATATTTTATTAGTTTACCAAAATATAAAATACAGAAATACACACCATCAAAACCAAACCAAAAACAGTGTCTCAGTTCTGCCCTTGGAGGAATTAGTCAATTTAATCTCTAACAAAGAATTTCCATGTGGCTCCACAGGAAATGGAGACAAGTGCATTGGGGACTTAGATCGGACATGGAGTTATTTACACTCTTACAGAAATGGTTGGCTGACAATTCCCATGATGACCAATGGTCATGGAGGTTAGAGTCAATGTGTAATGATAGACCACCAACAAGGATCTTTAATATATATTAGTTACAATATCTTGAAGCTACAGTACTGCAAGGGTTATAGTAAAATAGGACATGAAAAAGGAACAAGCAGAAGAATAAATTGGCTGAAATATTTAGTGCCAGGAGTTGGTTACCACCATTTCTAACAAACTTTTATTAAAACTCAAAAGTATGTCTCACTTCCTTAGATGCCTGGAGTAGCTAGGATTTAAATTGCAGTGAAGCAGGGATGAAGGGAAGAGAAGGTGTTTCTGCAGATGTAGGCTGTACATGTGATAGGATCACAAGTATCTTTTTCATTAACAATTAAAACGTATTAAAAACACGTTGTTGAGACCTTCTGAGATTGGCTTAAATCTTTTGATGTCTAGTGTGTGAGTTCTCTCATTGAATTTGATTGAGAAAGTTTTTTTTTTCTCTAAAATAGTTACTTTGAAATCTGCAATGAAGAGTCTTGGGAGGCAGAAATGTTCTTTTCCTTCTTTTGAGTCCTGATGTCAAATTTGCGTCTATTAATTTTTTTGCACAAAGAGGGCATTGTTTGCAGACATGCTATGTGTCACGTTAAAGAGATAGCAACTGATGTTGCCACTAATCTAATTTGTGCACTTGTTGAAGCCTGTGATTGTGTTGTTGATGTAGATGTAGTGGAAATCTGGATTTGCTTCAGTATGCAAGAGGGATGCATTTTGCTGCCAATAAGCCATTAGTTCGCTACTCTTCCCCAATCTAGTGTTTATACAGGTTCCTTCAACTTTATTATTTTAACTATCTTTCTTTATACCCATACTGTCAAAAGACTTAATGTTTTCATATACAGAAATTAGGGGATTTCCCCACCCTCCAACTAATGTCAGAAAGCTGAAAATATCTCTCCAATCTTGATCCGGACCAGAATTTTGTGTTCCAGCCCAGTTATTTTATTCTCCACCAGATTGCAAAGCAATCTCCCAAGAAAGTTTGAGCTAATTCACACATTTATTGGGGCCAAATCAGGAACTGCATCAGCCATCCTTATTTGGAACTCTCCAGATTAAGAGTTCAGCCTGAATGCTCAATTTCCAAAATGCTAGCAATCTAACAGGGAACTGCACTTGCTAAGGTCTTTGGGGATGAACAGTCATAGTCCATGATTTCTTAATGGTGGCAATTTAAAAGTGCTGACTGGGGAATTCTGGGAGTCGAAGTCCTCCCATCTTAAACTTGCCAAGTTTGAAAAACCCTACTGTAGCAAGTGCTGTGTTCCACACAACTTTGGGAAGGCTGAGAGTTCCAATGGGCAAGCAATGATGCAATTTGGCAGGACGGGTGGCAGTGGAATATTATGGGTAAAGCTGGGATAATTTTTGGTGGGGACGTGATTTCTTGGTTTGGGGAATTAAAGCGTGGGTTCCCTGATTGCTCTCCCTCTTTCCAGGCTTATGGTATATCTTTGCATGTTTTTAGACTTAAAATGGATGGAAAGAACACTATTGGTTTTTGATCACAGCAATAACACTTAGACTTATATACTGCTTCAAGGGCTTGACAGCCCTCTCTAAGCAGTTTACAGAGTCAGCATATTGCCCCCAACAATCTCGGTCCTCATTTTACTGACCTCAGAAAGATAGAATGCTGAGTCAACACTGAGCCTGGTGAGATTTGAACTGCCAAATTGCAGGCAGCTGGCAGGTAGCAGAAGTATTCTGAAGTACTGCATTTTAACCACTACGCCACCACAGCTCTAATGAGAGTTAGAGAGGACTATAAAGCTTTTAGTAAAGGGAATCACAGGACACAGGATGCCCATTCCTGATATACCTAAAAAAAACCAATCATCTTCTTCTTTCAGCTGTTCCCATTAGGAGTCGCCAAGCAAATCATCTGTTTCCACCTAACAACCCAGCCCTCAACCGATCGGTGTAGAATTCACACTGATGATTCACATGCTTAAATTTGGCATGTTTTTATGTCGGATGCCCTTTCTGATGCAACCCTCTCTAAAAATCAATCATAAATGTCTTAAATATAGGTTGTATTTAAAAAAATAACTGATTTATAGTATACATTTAAACTTTCACTGTTGCTATTTATTGATAACAAATTCAAATATAGAGCAGAATCACTATGGACACCTTTTTCCTTTCTCTTGACAACAGAACACACAATACTTGTTCCCCTATCTCCCATGCAAAAATAATTCCAGAAATTAATATTAATAATTCTATAAATTTTAAGAATATTTAACTATTTTGGAAACACCAGAATAAGATTAATGCATAAGATTTGGTCATGAGTGCTAGTTGCTGCAAAATAATTAAATGTTCTTAGAATTATTAGTAAAGTGATAGAAAATGAGTAAAGATTTAAAGATTCCGATGTATTGTTAAAATTGGATCCTAAAATCAGGAATTTATTTATTTAACTTTGGATACAGTGTGCTTGGATTGTTACAAAGAAAATTGGTCTTGGCATACAAGATATCAAAATGTCACCTGCATACAAGATATCAAAAGGTAGCTTGATAAAATGTGCAGACTGTCAATTTGACATCTCCTAATACAAACCTGTTTACACCTTCTTTTTCCATACCTGACATGCACTTTTTCCCAAGTCAGATTTATTTCCAAGCACTATTTCCTAAGGCATGCATTTTTATTTCTCCAATGTAAATTTTCTTCTCCAGTGTTGAAAAAAATAAAACAAAACAACTGCCTCAATGATGTCAGGTAACTCAGAATAGGGAAGGGCAATGTCCTTCCAGTTTATGTATTAAATTAGTTCCTAGTAAATACAAGAGGAAATGAATTCCATTGAAAGCTAGCTGGTCAGGTGTGGCTACCCAGAGGAGGCTGCATGACATGAAGTTCTACCCACCTAAGACCTCGCTACCCTGCATCTCTCCATTACCACAACATCTGCCCCCCAGGGGTACCTGCTTAGAAATAGGCACAGCTCTATTCTTGCATGGATTTATTTACAAAGTGTCACAGCATATGCAAACATTTTGTTGTCCACTTGTCACTGCACAACTATCTTTCTGACAGTCTGAGCCTCCTTGGCTTCTTAAGCTGCAATGAAACCTCCAAAAAAAAGACCTTTGAGGGAGGCTCTTACTACTGGGCATTGCAATTTGCAACTTACTACTGGGCATTGCAAACTGTATATACCATCAGGATCATGGTATGACAACAAGGGAAACAGAAAGGAGCAGGAGCAGCACCTCACACACACATTCTTTCAGCATTTTTTAAAAAAGTGTATTTATTATGCCATGAATTTCCCCTATAAGGCAACTCTGTCAAATATACCACCTGATAGAGATGTCACAGAAATCCTCAAACATCCTGCAAAGCCTTTTTACAGGAGCAGAAAATGAATAGGTTGCAAGGCAGCTATTGGCCCCCACATTCGTTTTTACTACTGCAAAAACTACTTTTTTCAGTAAAAAGACTTCTGTCGTAATTTGCTTGATAGTAGGGCCATGGCTATGGGGTTTATCTAGTCAACAAAGGTTCAGGTCAGTTGCTTTCAACCTGGCAGCTTCCAGGAATGTAGCTGATTTACACTCATTCTTTCCTTGACAATATGGCCAGGACCTTGTTGGTTGGCAATAGCAAAAGTTATGTTCCAATATTTTGGGGAGGAATCAGGCCTGGGGGAGGCTGATTGATAAACCTACCTTTGGAGAGAAGCTACACTTAATTCTTCCTATTCGCTGATATCTCAAAGTTAGGGAAACGTTTTAACATCAGGCATTGTAACTGCTGTCTCAGAGTCTTGATCCCAGATTAAAGATTATCTTTTGGCCCAGTCCTTGCACACACTTAACCACAACTTTACTATCAACCCCAATAGAGGATGTTAATCTCAATGACACAATCAGCAATCACCAAATGTTTTGAGTGTTGTCCTGTGATCATTCTGCCCCAGGCAAGAGAAACAGTCTTTATGTCAGAACTCCTTTGAAATTCCTAGTTCCTAAAATAGTTTCTCCCTGCCATCCAGGTTGCTCTGTTTAGTCACCTGCCACCTTCTTAATGAGTCACCTATAAAGCCTATAACCACTGATCTGCAAGACACCCCTACCACCACCACCCAAATAAAAGAGAATTTGTAAGCAGCATTCTAGGATTTGAACTAGTAGGGGAATCCTCATGGTATTAAAACAGTCATGGTTAATTCTAATTTGGATCAAAGGTGCAATGCGAGACCGTGGAAGATGATTCCAACCTGAAGTTGCAGCATAACTGCCCTAACCCAGACTATGAAGAGCTATGCAGGGGACAACAGTGGATAGAAAAAAGGTTTTTAACCTAGGTCTCCCTGGCTGCAGATGTTGTTAGACTTCTGTTTGTTTTGTCATTTATCTAGTAAATTATTGTATAAGGCCAATTGCAGGCCCCAGGCTCAGAACTCTTGTCTTTGCTTCATAGGGTAGAGGTAGACAGACCATGGATGTAAGATAATATACCGGCCAGGAAATAGGTGCCTATTTGACAGCTGCTACATTTTATGAATACAGATGGCTAATAACAATGGGGGGGAAATAAAAGGAAGTGCCACCTGTCTGGATGGGAACTTGTTTACGCATTACTATACCTTTGAATACATATGGAGGTACTTGGAAATAAGCAAAGTCTTTTATCAATGAAAGCCAACATAAGAGGGGAGAAAGAGGGGGAGAGGAAGAGGGAGAGAGAGATTTCATCTTTAGGGGAATAAACTAGAGCTTGGTTGAAAACCTGAATTTATAAGATTATTGTAATAATTTCTTACAGCCCTAATAAAAAATGTGTCTGAAGCAATTTACTTAAATTGTTTAATGCTTTAGTCTTTTATATATGAATTTTAAAAGGAAGCATAACACTAAAATGCCTTATAGTAAATTAATTCACTGAACTATAAATGTGACAGAACATAGAATTTGTTGCAGTTCTCCCATTGTTACACACAATGAGTCAACCAAATCAGTTCCCTTAAACTACTGGAGCTCTTTTTCTGAAATCAATAAATTTAGAACTCATGTAATCCAAACTTGCCATGGGAAGGAAACAAAACAGCAAAACATGGAAAAGGCATATATGCCTAAACACATTCACATACATACAGAAGTAGAAGCCATACCAAAAACTGCCTAAAATATTTTAGCATCAGAGAATGAAATTGCCTAAGCAAGTGTCTACTCAAGCATTATATATAAAAATGTTATGAAGAAACTGACCATTTTAAAAAGCAATATATAGAATCAACAACTTAATCATTCTTTCATGTTCTCTTTGGTGAAGAGGATCCTTTTCCTGGGTTGAAAGGGTGTATTCCTCTAATTGAAAAAAATGCAAATTTCATCAGTATAACATATCAACATAATACCTTTTTCATTGCAGGGTTTAATGGCCTTGCTGCTCAGGTATATTTCCAATTCTTAAGAGCTTTTTATAGCTGGTCACTTATTCTGAAGTGCTGCACTTAGGAGAATAAAACAACTAATAAAACATAGGCCTCCCTACTGACATGTCTTCCCCTTTGATTTACAGTAGGTATAGGCTACTATGGTAGAAGGAAGGGCAAGCAAAGCAGAAAGCGTGTTTCCTACCTGGCCCATCCCTGCTCAAATTGTGTGAGAGAGAAAGAAGCTTTAAACCATTCTGTATTTATATGTAGGATACTGTAAGTATCAATAACCTTATGTTGTTCTGCAGGATTGGAAGGAAAGTTGCTGCTTTTAAAAGTGTAAACCGACTTGAGTCATACAGAAATGAACGTTCTCTCATTTTTGCCTATACTGTACTAAATACTGAACAGAAACAATGTGAAGGGAGATGGGAAATCTTTTGAATTCAATAGGTAAGAAAATAATGTATTGACCTATCCAGCCACCTGGAACTTGGTACAAATATTCTCTAGAAGATAGGAATCTGCTAATTTTAGCTTTAGCAACAGCAATAGAATTTAGACTTACATACAGCTTCATACTGCTTTATAGCACTCTCAGAATGGTTTACAATGTCAGCCTATTTCCCCCAACAATCTGGGCCCGCATTTTACCAACCTCGGAAGAATGGAAGTCTGAGAAAAACTTGAACTGGTCAGGATCAAATTCCTGGCTGTAGGCAGAGTGGACAGGCTACAATATTGCATTCTAACCACTACACCACCAGGGCTGTTAAGCCTTCAAGTGAACCAGGTATCTGAATCTGGAATTGCTCCCTAATCAGTCTATAGAAGACTACCATCTGATTCAATCTAGTGGAATTTGCAGGGCAAAGACAAAAAGTGGGATAGAAGTTATCAACAGGTGGAACATAGCACACACATCATCATCAGGTTTCTGTACAGGTTATTGGAAGCAAATATAGAATTTAATGATACAGAAAGTAGCCGTTGGCAGCTGTTTCTTCCTTACCACACCAACAATCTAGAATCTCTCTCATTACGAAAGTTAGACTGGGCAAAAACATTTGCCGCAGTTCTCATTTCTTAATGAAAGCTCTATTTTAGCTATTATAGAAACTCAGATTTCTATGCTAAACTTCCTGATATGTATAATACTAATTGAAACAAGGGCAGCAAAGGGAAGGAGAAGACTCAACAGCTTCTGAAATAGCCTCTGAGACCAGATAATAGAGGCAAAGCGTTGATTTGATGAACAAAATTGTGTTCTTTTTCTGCTTGGAAATCTGCAAAATAGGAAGCCAGTCTTCCAGAAAATAAAGTAACTCAGTTCCACTAATCAAAAGTTGCAAACTGTTTAAACAAATGTCCAGGCAGACCAAGACAAGATAATTAGATTTTAAAAACCCTCTTCTTTATGGACCCATGAAAAAAAAACTCTGGTTGCAAACTTGCCATGGCATCCCAAAGCATTTTTATCACAGACAGAACAAGCTTCCTTATGCATGCACCATTTCCTAATAAATATTCAGCATTGAGGTCAAACCCCCAAGCTTCCTTGAATGGAAAAATCTCCTTACATCATGAATCCACATAGCTCCCAGTTCATCATGACACATTTGATTATCTGTCAAATTAAACAACACCCTGAGCAAAGAGACCATAAGAATTAATTATCCTTTATCAAGATAAGTATCTGCAGGGAACATGCCCCCCAGCAGCTAAAGACAATAAATGTGGAACTCACACAAAGCACTTGTGATTGAAAACAAAAAAGAAATCTGCATAGCTGTATGTCACAATGCTCAAGTAAAGGAAGAGAGATTGGCCAATGCTCCTTCAGTCAAGAACATTTCTGAATTTTTACCACAGTTCTGGGGCACCATTCACATCTCTGATTTCCACATTAATCTTCCTTCTTACCGCACTACAAGGCCACCTTGTGGTGAGGTGTAATGGCCTGTATCCCCATTTATTAAGCCCCTTCATAACGTTTATTTATTAAGCCCCTTCAAACTCACCACCTTTCATGGTGGTGTGCAAAAATTAGCCAGCCTACTAATTATTTTATCTTGCATAATCCTTTCTTCATGGGAAAATCATGTCTAGTATTTTATTTAAATTCAAACCTCTATTGTCAATGCACAACATGTGTACAATGAGATTGAATGAGTCTCCCTTTGTGCACCCCCTCCAACAAACACAAATATATTTGATGACTCATAAGTGAAAGAAGAAAAAACCCAACCCAACAGATCATACTAACAAACACACAGTCCTTTATACATATATGTGCATAACATAACATTATTATATTACACCAGTGTAGTCATGTTGCATGTTGTGCTGGCCCTCCCACTATATTATACTAAATAGTTATGTTGCAATAGTTATGATGTTATTTTTTTTCAGGAAAGATGTCTGTCTTAATGGATCAATTGTGAGTCTTGATATCTCTCTCCCTGTCCTCCTCCACTCCCCTATAAAAATGCTTAAAAAGAATGAAGGAACTTTGCACAGTGAAGTCACCATAGAAATAAACATCCTGGTGTGTCAACACAATGGAAAAGGTGGAAGCAAGACACCAAGACCTTCGCAGGAAAGGGAGGGGAGTCCATACAACACTCAAGGGTGAATAAGGATACAATAAAATGTCCCCCTTTTGTTTTGTCCACAATCCCGAGCCCAGAAGCCCAAGCACACACAATGCATTTTGTTTGCATTCTCAGCCTGACTATTTAGTTCAGTGTTTCTCAACCTTGGCGGCTTTAAGATGTTTGGATTTCAACTCCCAGAATTCCCCAGCCAGCTGGGGAATTCTGGGAGTTGAAGTCCAAACATCTTAAAGTTGCCAAGGTTGAGAAACACTGTTCTAGACAAATCCCGCTGCCCAGGGAAGGAATCTTTAGACAATCCCAGACAAACTGCTGTCCAAACTTTGAAAATTTTCAGTGATGGAGCATCCACAAATCAGGAAGGCAAATTGTTTCATTGGTTAAGGCTATTCTTCCTTACTTGAAGTGGGACTTTCCTATAAAGCTCCCAACCATTTGAATTTTTCTCTAACCTTAAGTACTAGGGGGAGTATAAACACATCCTCTTCCCCTTCCAAGTATTGGAATACTTGTATCACCTCTCCTCTTTAGACTATACATGTCAATTTCATAAGATTTGGCCTCCACTTCTGTCACCCTCTTTCTTGTTCTGTTCAGCCCTCTTTCCCATTCCTCAGCATTCTTCATCTACTATGGAAACTAAAACGCAATATTCCAGACTTGGTCTTGCCGGTGGAGCATAGAGCAGAATTATCACTCCCCATGATCTTCACCTAGCTGAAGAACCCTCCATCTGACTGAGGCTTGTTGGAAGGTCATTGGCAGGCAGACCAAGTATTTTGCTATGATTTTTTGCACCCTATCATTCTGCCCAGAGGGAAGATGCTACAGGTATAGTTGAGCCAACAGTCAAACTGAATGAAATGCCAAAAGATATTTTGTTCATTGAACTGAAGCAGCAGAGAGGAAATGCAGCGCAGCATAAATATGTGGTTGCTTTGTACTTCCACCTCCACTGTCTGGAGTTTTACCTTCCTCTGCATCATGGTACAGCCAACCGGTTTACATTCCCCGTAAAACAGGTTCATGTGCACAAGCAAACTAGGTGGCTTACATAGAGAAGGCCTGAAGTTCAACATGTGGTTAAAAATCTATTTGACATAGAGGGGTGCCATCAGATGGCAGAAACTCCCAGGTTAGTCAAGGTTGAGCTAAAGGACCCATGAAGCTGGGCAAGAGGCAGAGTGTCTATTTATGGGGAACAAGCACTAAGAGTTTCACATGCTGTACTTTCCCAAGCAGGATGGCTATTATTAATCATGGTTCCCCATATTACTGGTTTTTGATGCCAGGGATTGGCACCGTGTCACCACCTCCATCCCACATAGAGCTGACACCGCTAGCAAGCAAGATGAGAAGCAATTGGTTTCCCTGGGAGACTCCTTAAATGGCCCTGATGAATGAATGAAAGACCGTGGGAGGGATGCAGCGGTTAAGCCAGCAAAACACAGTGTGCTGTTGCTTTTGTGTGGCTCTTTCCTACCTGCTAAAGAACAGCAGCTGCAGGTCGCCCTGGCTGGAATCATCCCCAGATTTAATTCACACACAAAGAATTCAAATCATTGCACATTCTGCAGAGTCCTCAGAACAATCAAGGAATGATTTGGCTAGCTGAGAGACCTCCCAGCTCTGGCATCAAAAGACCATCAAGTTCTACAGTTTGCTCTGGAGCCATTTCTACCTGCAGCACTGCTTAGCAAGCAAGGCCACCTTCATATACTCAGGGACAGTTGGTTGACAGCTGCTGTTCCCTAGTCCTTATATTGTGGAATATCTTCTTCACTTATCACAGCTGGATTAATCATTCTCTGACATGAATGAGCAATCAAATACCCAGTGAGATTCCATGGATGAAAAGGACAGAGAAGGTGAAAGGGAATTCTTCATTATTTCTTGTTTATTTAAACTAGTTATCTTTCCATCCAATGGAACATAATCCAAGGTGGTGAAGATTACAGTAAGAGTGCAATAAATGTTGAGAAAAGCAAAAAGAAAACAGCAGATTTAAGAACAAATAATAAAACACTGACTCATAACTCATAAGAGAGTTATGACGATCTTTTAAATTGTAATTCCCATCCTCCTGGGTACCATAGATTTTGGAGGGGAAAGATGAGGTTAATCTTATTTTATGCAGCAGGAAGTCCCGCAGGTTCAGTACAGTAAGAGAGGTTAATTTATAAGAGCCTGGCAATCTACTACCCTTAATCAACTACCCTTAACTATTTTTCTAACCCCCACTCTCCCTTCCTACCTAACTTACCCGCGGTTGCGTAAGCATTTCAC
>JAEANM010025755.1:0-10881 GCA_017656035.1 Myanophis thanlyinensis
AGGGTTTTCCCGCTCTCTGAATGCCGGCGGCCAGACTTGCTGTCTCCACCAACTCCTTATATGGGTATAGAACAGGACACAGGACTATATCATATGTGCATTTATCTATAGAGGAGTTTCTCACAACGTAAACCCTGTATGATTCTAGTCCCTTACACACAGAAGGGTGCAGAAGGGTATTTTGAGGTTGCACCTCTGTGAAAACAAGGAGTTTATATGGGGAGAAACTGAACCAGCTTTAGCTTTAAACAAATATATGATATCTATCCAGCATTTGTTTTGGAAATGTGAGGGAACCTCAGCTCAGCTCTGGGGATTTTCCAGTTTTTTGCTTCACTACTATTCCCTGTAAGAGAAACCATTGGCTACCTCAACTTCACTCCCATATCAAGGAAGTGAAGAAGTGCGGCAAACTTTGAAGTGAAGAAGTGCAGCCAACAAAGCAGTGAAGAAGTGCAGCAAACTTTGTGAAAAATAAAGTTCCTAGTTGTGTGGGAGTATCTTCAAACACCCCATTGTAGGGAAAGGAGTGGCAGAACATGAGGGTGTAATTTAAAAAGAGATCAGCCTAGAATCTTTACATAGCCACAAGCAAGCTAACCCCTCTTGAAGTCCATTCATCCTTATTGAATCCCTAGATTGTGTGCAAGGGACCTGAATTCCTAGCAGTGCTAATCATTAGTTGTTCCTATACCTGTGCATAGACATGAGTAGCAATATATCAGTTTAATTAGACCTTCATGTTTTGCGTCTGATTCTCATTCCCCTTAAGGCTTAAGGCTTAATTCCTGTCCCCTTAAGGCTTAATTCCTGTCCCACAGGTGACTTGCAGGACTGCCTCTCCCTCATTGTTTCTGTCTGCCCCAACAGAACTAATAGAAGGGGCACCTTTCTCAGGATTTTGAAAGGGAAAACACAGTGATCTCTTTTATCCCGCTAAGACTTATGTGGAGAAGACCGAAGAGCATAACTTGCTTAAAGTCAACTAGTGAGCCCTGGGATGTGTAGGAACTTGATGCTGGGTGTTTCTAGCTCAAATCCAACATTTTAACCATTACACTTTCTTGCTTCTTTCTATCTCTCATAGCTAAGCGATTGGATTCATACAAGGAATTTGATTCAGAGAATGAAAACTGGAAAAAACATTTGAGCCTCCCTTCCAAAGTTGGAGAAACAACCACAGTAACACAGAGAAACAACGGTAGGCCTTTGCAAAGATGTCATAGTGCTCGGCCCCATTTTCAGGGACACGCAAGAAAGAAATATCAGGCTCTCTGGGGAATTGCTCCATCTCAGGTGGCATTTAGCAGCACCCTTGTAAGTATGATCTTTCACCTTTAAATTATAAAAACTTGCTCCTACAGCTGATTTAGGGAAGGAGGGAAAAGTTTGAGCTGTAAATGTAAGAAACAGAGTGTAATATTGAAGTGTTCCATAGGTGCTAAAGTCATTAGGCAAAATTTGCTCTGAGATCCTATGATTATGTATACATATTTGAGATTAGTAATATATGCAATATATGCATATGCAAAGTGCAGGATATGTTTTGCCTTATTTGATAGGGTCATATTTCCCTCTCCTCCCCCCCCCCCGACTTTTTAAATTTTATTTTTATTGCTTTTTTAAAAAAATAACAGAAAAAGAGACAAAACACAAAGATAATTACAATGCAAATACATAGAAAAACTACATATAAAAAGTGGTTGAATTTTTTAAAAAAAATGCATTTTTTTTCTGTTGTATTTTTCCCCATCTGTTAATAAGAGATTATAGTTTAACTTGAGACTTCAGACTAAAGCACATTCCTACACTGAGTCCTAGTGTTTTATTACAAAGTAAATTTCGGCTCTACAGAAAAAGACAATCCTAGCTTAAATTTCTGTTTTAAAAATCTGTATCAGGAACAGATAAATTGACCTCCATTTAAATATCCCTCCTTGTGTATAAAAACATATACATTTGGTTGATTTTTTTAACCACAGTCAGGAATAATAAGGTGGTAAAAAGAATAAGAAATAATTTAGCATGCTGAAAAGCACAGGGGTTAAAGGCTAGTACAATGACTCCTTCAAATATCTGTCTCTTAAGACCATTGACAAGAAGAAATCAGGCAGGTAGCTACATTACATGGACAAAATTGTATGTGAGTGCTTTCTTAAAATATTACGCAAAAATCAGGCAAATGATTCAGAGAGGCAAATGCAAATGAGAAGAACCATGTACATACATCAGTTGGTATCAGTCTAAGCAGACTATTGTTCACCTGATGCAAATGTGCTTTTTTCGATTATTAGAAAAGAATTAAATATAAATATGGAGCAGTGAGAGCAAGCACCAACAACAATCACTGCTGACTGTTGTTAGTTAAGACTCCCTGCCTTTACACTTGAAGGAAACCCATAAATATATCTTAAACCAGCCTCCATTCCTTACCAACTTCGAAACAGTAGTAAAATGTCTCTGGCATCCAGAAAATGATATCCAACCCCAATATTTCTTGGACAGAGACAGGCATGGCAGGACCTGTTGTCTTTCCCAAAGGAGGCTGGAGCAGTACTTTAAGGGTATGTTTTTCACATTTTAGGAAATTTAGCAGTTATTGATAATAACCTAATTCTGTCTGAGGCTTTGTCCATCTATTTCCTTTCATGTGCCCCCCAAATGCAAAGAGAAGTTAAAGAATCACAATTCGGGCAGTTCTCCACTGAATTTAGGAACATAATCTTAAGAAAATTAGAGGGCCACATGTGATAGCAATAGCAATAAGACTTTATGGCCCTCTCTAATTGCATATTGCCCCAAACAATATCCTCACTAACAACCTTGGAAGGATGGAAAGCTATGTGTTGTTTACCCCTGATAAAAATGACACATGAACTGGAATACTGGACAAAGGTTATGTATGTGTGCTATATATTCAACAACATAAGTAAGTTAGTCTGCTGCCTTTGTGCTTGGATTGGCATCATTCTGTATAAACACAGTGTTCTTGAAAACTTTACAACACCCAGCATAAGATGTTACTTTTCATTACAATCCTGCAAATGTTTTTTTAACTGAATAATATGGATTTCAGGAGAAAGATGTGACCCCTGACAACAGGCTGCTGATGAAAATGAAGAACCTCTCATGCCCACCAGAATCTTTCAAATCCTTTGCCGCTGGAGAAACCACATCTTCCATCACAGACTTTTTTCTTGCTCTAACCCTCTGCAATACAGTGGTGGTCTCTACAACAACGGAACCAAGGCAAAGGGTAATCTTTCACTTTGACTGCCTTGCTAGTCGAGGAAGAATAGAATAGAATAGAATAGAATAGAAAACTTTATTGGCCAAGTGTGATTGGACACGCAAGGAATTTGTCTTTGGTGCATATGCACTCATTGAATGCTGTAGTTGAAAGCATATAGCAACCATTCACAAGCAGGCTAGAAAGAAATTTTACTTTATGACAAGGGAATGTTTCCTTACTTTTGCCCTTCAGTAATGCTAGTTAAGGTCCAGAATTCTCTACTTTTTTGTGTGAAGGCATTTAATCTATATCCCACCGAAAGGGGAGATAAAGGACAAGTTAAAAAAAAAATTCACTGTACAGGAACAAGTTTCAAGCAATTTCTTTATCAAGGACTATACAAAATAATAACATATAAATACCTTATACAATTTTATTCATGTAAAAAAATACACAATTGAGAAAAGGGAAGATTGACATTCAACAGAATATATTGTTGGAATCTACAAGAAAAGAAACACCTTTTGAGATGAATAAACTAATTCTGTTCCTTTTTTCTAAATTTTTGGGGGAAAATGAGAATATAAAAAAAACTGGCTCAAATTTGCAGAAATGAAAAACATCTACTTTTAGGAAGAAAAGGGTGAAACTAATTAAAGTTACATTTTTAAAAAGCATCAATTTCTTTCATTATTTTTTATGATTTATATGCTCATGTTTAAAAAATGAATTCACAGATTCTCTAAAAGATTCTTCCAAAAAGAGCCCCCGCCAAAGCTTAAGTATTTTTTTCTCTACTAAATTATGAAGAATAAAATCAGAGAAATAGGTTTAAATAATACATTTAAGCTACCTGTGCTTATCAGTTAAAACATGCCAATTAAAAGTCTCTAGAAAACTAACTCTGAGAAAGAACAGCCAATGTTAATGAGGATCTTTTCTTCTGTGGAAAAAAGAAAACCTTTACCACTGCAGAAATTCTGTTCTTAAAGGGAAACTAATATATTTAACTAAACTGAATAATAACCTTAGGATATATTGTATTCTTGCTTATAACAGAAATATTAATTTATTAATTGACCTAGTCAAAATTTAAGTCATATTGCAAGTTATTAAACTCTTCATAAGACCTTTATAGCACACTACTTTATCCTCTTTGAGGGCATAAATTCCTCACATCAAGGTCTGAATCCCTTACAAATAACTTTCACCCCAACAAATCTATTATATTCTTCAGTGAATACAAGCAATTTAGAGCCCCTCGCTAAAGGAGACGGACAGTTGAGAAATACGAAATATAAATAAATAACTAAAATTTTATATACAAAACAACTCCATTTCTTTTTTTGGCTTCTGCTGAAATAAATTATTCCATAAGTTTTATAACTTTTTTTCCATGTGCGGCTTGTGGGAAAATTATATCTTGCTTTTCAAATATTTTTTTCTCTTTTGAAAAATATTTGCTCCATTTATATTCCACATTATGCATTTGTAATCCATAATCAAACTCAAAATTTAGAAGAATCAATATGTGTAGCATCTAGTTTGGTATCGTCCCTTTCAGTTTCTTATTGAACCTGCAGAAGTTTTGTGCACTCTCATCTGAGCCCTTCATTTGAAACACTTCCAATTCCTCTTTAAATTTTTCTAAAAGTTCCTTCATTTTCTTATTGCAATCTCATCTTGAAACTCACTTTCTTTGCAGAACTATTACTTTATGCACTCATAAAAGTTTTTATGGTTGAGCAAAGAAATGTAAAGTTCAGTTTTCTTCTACCACATCCCCTACCTTCTAAGTGTTCAACTCAGAGTAACCCAATAAAAGGAATTTTAGAAAATCACCAAGAAACTCTACAATATTAACAAGATGCTACCCATAGATAAGATAAGCCTGGGAATGTTGTTTGGTCCATTTAATCATATTTTATATGTACACTTTTCCTGGCAGAGTTTTTTTTTTAAATAATCTTCTCCATAAACTAACATAGAAACTGGGTGGAATACACAAATTAACAATGTATGTGAAGTTGAAATGCAGTAAAATGGGTTGACTCATACATCTCTATCTTTAATTAATTCTGCCATTTACAGTGAATAGGAGCTTCATTTTAAAAAAAAAATCTGTCTTTCTACACAATAAGAAAAAACATCAACTTCATGCAGAACACAAGTAGGCCATTTTTCAGCCTGGAACCACAGTGTGATTTCTTGCTCAAACTAAGATCCACAAAGGGCACAATAATGTTGTTACCACATCGTAGCAAGCAAGATCAAGACACCCCACTTGCTGTGTGCATGCCTATAAGGGAAAGTGAGTTAAGAGGCAAAATTAGCATTGTAAATAAACCAAGCAGATGATTAAGAAAACCATTTAGTCACTTAACTACCATAGACCAGAAAAAAGACACAATCATTTGAGATCTGGGGATTTTTCTGAGGCTTAAGGCACTCACTTTTCCCCTTAAACCATTTGCAAAGCTTAAAACATTGTAAGAGTACCCAGAAATTTCAGTTGCATCCATTCTGTCTCAATCATTTAAAAGGGTGCTATATATCCTAGGAAACATTATGTAATGGGGTTTATAAATATCTCAGTTCCTAAACTGTTCGTGTAAAGCTTTGGTTTTTATCTACATAAGGAGGCCAACAAAAATCCCCCTAATTGAGATGTCCAATTAATGAGCCTCTCGGTTTGAGTAAAGGTATTACTTGGCACCTTTTTCATGTTTCCTCTGTTAATGTGAAATGATCCAATTTCATATTAGCTGTGCTGCAGAATATCTGCTTTAATTAATCCCAATTCCCTCCTTTCTCTTAAGGTTACGACTCCATCACTGATGAAGCAGTCAGGACTCTCCCTGGAGAAAATTCACCAGCTGTTCCAGTGGCTGAAGTTGGCAAGCCTCAGCCAGACATCGGTTCAATCGAGTTCAGACTTAGGAGAGAGTATTAACACAGAGAGCAGCACTACCTCTGTGGAATCCAAAATGAAAGACGAATGTCCTACTCAAAGCTGTTCCAGCTTAACAGACGATGAGAGTCTTAGAAGGGACTCCTTCAATGAGAATGACCTCTGTGGGGCTTCAGATCCATCTCCAAATGAGAGGAGCTTTGCAGGCAGAGACAATGGGCCTTTGCAGGAAGAATTTTGTTATGAGGCGGAAAGCCCAGATGAAGCAGCTCTAGTCCACGCAGCCCATGCCTACCAGTTCACATTGATCTCCAGAACTCCTGAACAAGTGACTGTAAGGCTACCGGAAGGGACTCTTCTGACTTTTGACCTCTTGTTCACCTTGGGATTTGATTCCAGCCGGAAGAGGATGTCGGTGGTAGTGAGGCATCCCCTCACCAAAGAAATCATAGTCTATACCAAAGGGGCAGACTCCGCCATAATGGATGTATTGGAAGACCCTACCAAAGGTAAAGAACTAATGAACTAGGAGGAAGGCATAGTTTGGATTGTTGGACAATATCTTCAAGATTTACACATTTCAGTTTGCAGCAGAAACAATACATTTAGAAACCTTAGTAGTGAGTGAGAGCAAGGATGTTGACTTACATAATTAGAAAGGATATTGAACAGACTAATTAAGAAAGCCTACATTAATTCGTTTTTATGAGCACTGTATTAAAATGGTAAGAAACGAACATAGTGATTCTCTAATAGGAGAAGAGACACAAACTAGTAATTAACAGTAAGCTCTTAATAATAGTAATCACATTCTAGAGCAGGGGTAAGGAACCTCATGACCTGGAGAACTTTGTGGCTACTATTTCAGCAGCCCTAGCTAAAATGCTCAATGGTGAAAAATGCTTCATCAGCATCTTAAAAGCCTTCAGTTGCCTGGGTTAGATGTAAATAATGAAGAGCAAGTTGCCTCTGTGCATGTATAAAGTAGAATCAAGCATCACACTTGGGTAATGGTTAAATCTTGACAGGAAAGAAAGAAAAATGCCCACAGGCATTTTTTGTACCTGGAGGGGAGGAAGTCTTGCAGTAGTTTTATACTGCAGAAGGGTACTTAAGAGGTTACTTAAGTATTTCATATATCTGTGATGTGATGAGAATCAGCAGGTTTCCTTTGTGTTTCACAGCTATTGTGGCCATGGAAAAAAGGATAAGAAGAATGAGAACACAAACACAAAAACATTTAGATTGGTATGCACGTGATGGTCTGAGAACTCTATGCATAGCAAAGAAGGTAATTCTTTTTTTAAAAAAAAATTGTAATAATAGCAATAATAATGACAACCACTTCAGTAAATGGCTTGTTTTGACACTTTGAGTCAGTTTCCCCATGGCAAATGCTTTGTTACCTAGATTAATTTCCTACTGTTCTTACTGCCCTCTCATCTGAATCATCTTAAAATGAAGCTAAAGGAAAGCAATACTCTAATCCAGTCTTTTGACATCTGTTCTTCCAATTACTAACTTTTGAACATCAGAAACATTTGCAATCAAGTAGAGTTTCTCTGTTGTTTCTTGAAACATTTGGTACTCCGGCTAGGCTGGTTCATCATAGTGTAAATTACAACCTGTGGTTTTCTTCCTGTTTTATTTTAGAAGAAGCATCAAAGCCTGCATAAACATTTCTGGACTGCTCCAGAGAAAATGATATGTGAATTACAGTGTTTGGCTGATGATCAGAAAAACAGGGAAATGTGTTTGAAAGCTATTGTTCTCAGTAGCGCTGAGTGTTAGTTTGAAATATTAGGAAAATAAATACTTTCTTTTTCGAACCCTTACCTGATAGGAGAAAGAAACAGCAGAAAGCCCATCACCATGACCTGAAGACACGCAGCAGCTGATCAGCAAAACTCACCAGCCTTTAACTCCAAATCCATCTTGCCTCTTTACAGCATGCACAAGGTGGAATGCAAAACAATTGGCAGGGGAGAATGTTTTTCCAGAAGGAAAAACATGCAGCACCATTTGCTCTTAGAGAAGCTGGAAAATCAAACATCTATATTAATAAAATTATTTTAATCTGACAGTGGAAAGATTAGGGACAAATCTGGGTACACCAGAATTTTGGGAAGAGAGATCTTTTGCATTCAATTCAACCCTTTATTGTCAATGCACAACATGTGTGCAGCGAAATTGAGTTCCTCTCTCTGATAATAACAGAACAGAAAGAACTTCTCCAGAGGATCTTAAAGCCTGAGTAAGGGTCATATGGGAGACTTTTTTTTTCCTTTCAAACACCCTGATCCCACATTGTGGAAAGCTTTATAAGGGATAACTAGCACTTTGAACTGTGGCCAGAAATAGCATGGAAATCAATAATGCTCTTGCAGTAAGAGAGATGTGCCCACTAAAACTGAAGGTCAATTACCCGCCTGCAGCATTTTATGCCAATCAAAGTTTCTGAATCATTTTCAAAGGTTAGTTCATTGAGACTGTGTTAATGGCTGCACCTATATGATATAATGAAGACATGTATCCTCATCTAACATCTCCAGGAATAGGTGCAATTGGCACACTAGCTGTAGCTGTGCAAATGCACTCACGGCCAGATTGTGAGTAAAAAGAATCACAGTTCCTTCTAACACAGATGGAATCCCTGATCCCCAATCTGTCTTAGACAGGAACATTTCCAATTTATTTGGATAAAGCTTCTATTTGTTGTTCCCTCATGTAATCCTTTATTGACAGTAGTAGGTATTAAATAGCCTTCTTGGATTTAGGTGGAAAAGACATGCAGAATTACATCTCATCAGGATTTGGCAGCATCAGATATCAAGAATATGAACAAGCCTCCCAGAAATTTTAAATAGAGTGATGGAGAAAATGAAATTCTGAGGAGAACTATTATCACCTTCCAATAACAACATCTAGGTAGTCCTGTATCACCATACACTAGCTCTCCAAGACCCATCCTATCCCAGAGAGAGACTCTGGAAGAACATCTTGATATAAATATTAAATACTGTAATATTAGTATCACTAGTATTAAAATCATATAGCATTCCAGCAAAACAAAACAGACATTTCCACTGTCTGGTTTTTGTACATATCATCTGCCAAAGTAATACCACATTCTGTCAATAACATTTGATTTGCAGTAATATAATTAAGATACAGTATAAGGCTTTTTATTATTATTCTAGTTATACATATTATAGTTTTCTTGCTCAACTGATATTATCTCATTGCTGTGGAATATGAATGCCAAAAGGCAGAGCTCCTGCATCTTAGGACTTGCTTTGTTATTAAACTTCAGGTGACATTATGTGAGTGGTGAACAATAGCAATAGCACTTAGACTTATGTACTACTTCACACTGCTTCACAGCCCTTTCTAAGTGGTTTATAGAGTCAGCATATTGGCCCCAACAATCTGGGTCCTCATTTTACTGATCTTGGAAGGATGGAAGGCTAAGTCAACCTTGAGCCGGTGAGACTCGAACTGCTAAACTGCTGGCAGCTGGCAATCAGCAGAAGTAGCATGCAGTACTGCATTCTAACCACTATGCCATTACAGCTTACAATAGTTTTGAAGAAGACTACTCTATACCATATCATCTAACTTGGATGCCATTTATGAGTTGGGGGGCCCTCAGACACAATGGAGGATGGTATTCCATTGTCAATGCTGAAATAATTCTGTTTCTAGTCTTTGGTTCATGGACTTTGCAAGGACGTCCAGTGTTTTATTTCAGGCAGCACATTCTTAGGCTTACTTTGATCATGATTCAAAGTACAGGAGCTGATCTATGCTTTTCCACTGAGAATCCTTGGACGTCATCTCATATAAATGCCTCTGAGGACAGAATAAAACTTCAAATTCTTCTCTGTCAGCTCAGATACTGGCATTCACAAACCGTAGCTCATCTCTTAAATCACAGTTTCTCCTACTGAAAATGCTTTATTTTCCTTCACTAGAATTTCCCTGTATTCCCAGAATTCTTATTAAAATAAAGCATAGCTCTCTTTGCTTGAAAATTAACTCAATTTTTAGGACATAATATTTCATCAAATCTTTTGCTTCAGGCTGTTGTTTGTAATGCTGTATAGTTTGTGCTCAGTTGTCAAAATACTATTAATTGCTAACTGATTCTATTTGTAATTGTGAACTAACACTACCCTAACTTTTATAACCCATCATAGTTAGTGATGATGTATTGGAATTGCAGTTGCTAACAGCAAATGTTCTAATAACTGAATCAGATTAGAGATGTTTACTTCCACCAGACTAATGACAGGCATTTCATATTTTCACTTACATGTTTACACCATGATAGATTTTAACTGAAGAGGAATTTCAGAGATGGCTCAACTTTCATCATGAGGCAGAAATAGCTATTGACAACAGAGATGAACTTTTAATGGAAGCAGCACAACATCTGGAAAGTAAACTCACCTTATTAGGTATCTTGAAGTATTTATTCATTCTAGACTAATCAATCTGATAGTTGTGATTACTAATCAACTTGCTTATATCTGGCCCTAAAATTACTTAGAAATGAGTCATTATTTAAAACAATTCTTACCTGTGTGATTTGTAAAGAAAGGATTATTACTACTGCTGTCTATGATATGTTTACAAACTGTCTAATAACATGTATCAGAAACAGATAAGTATATTGTACACATATACTGCAGGTTTGCCATAGATTTATGATCTCTCCCCCCCTTCTCTCTCTCTC